>BHDV01001078.1:76917-103621 GCA_005406045.1 Adoxophyes honmai
CCCCCCCCTAGAATTCAATAGAAACGGTTAAAATAAAAAATAATTATGATTCTTGTTTATTTACCGACAGTGTGACCACATTTTTTTTTTACTATTTATAATTTTTCATTGACTACTAAAGTTAACAGTCGGGTGTCACCCCTAAGATGTCACCCCTTTTTTCCCAATTCAAATATTTTTTTCGCTTTTAATACAATTTTCATATTTCCAGAAAAAAATGGGAAACATTTTTTTAACTAGCGGCATCAATTGTGCTCTTGATTCTGAGTGGAAAAAAAAACCAATGGAATTGCACTTTTTTTTTAAATGGCCTATTTAGGGTACCGGAATAAAACACCATTTCTATTGATAAAGTGTACTGCAGGTTGAACAGGCAGGGACGTCAAAGCAATTGTACAAACTCGCCTCGCGGCGTAAACGCTCTATAAACTTTAAGTTATAATACTTATTTATAAACACACTTTAGTATACTGCGCAATGGTAAAAACACGACATTGATCCAATGAAAAAAAACAGCCGAATCGAGAACCTCCTTTTTTGAAGTCGGTTGATAAAAAAACCCCGCCTGGCGCTCAAGGAAATATACCAGTGCCACTTTGAACCTTTTCAGAATGAGTTTCATATTGCTTTGATTAGTAGATAGTAGGTACGGTATGTCACTGACATTGCTTGGAAAATAGTACAAAGTGGCGCAATAATCAAATTCTTTGAACAAATCTTGGATGAATTTATAGCCTGACCACTTACTATTTGGCCCTGGCCATGTTGCATATTTTATATTACAAAGCTCTGATTCTCTGTAAACAATGTTTTGGTATTATTAAAATATCAACACAAACCCAATACGCACCATGCTGACTATAGATGACGTGTGCAATAGAATCAGAGCTTTATAATGTAAAATATGCAACATGGCCAGCGCCAAATAGTAAGTTGTCAGGCTATACCAACTCTGGCAAATAAAGCTAGGAGCAACGCACTTCGATGGGTAAAGCTTTCCCTGCTCCTCAAAGTCAAATTATACTTAGGTCTGAGCCCGACACCACACTGAACGTTGACTGTATGTGGGACAAAGAACAACAAGTTTACAATTTTAAGTATTTTCCTCACGTACGTTATCAGTATTAGAATCTTGCCAATTTTTTGGATTTGTTTTAAGTTAGTCTTCGATTTACTTGCAAATGTCAAAGTATACCTACAGACAGACTTGGCTGCGATAGTGCAAAAAAATTCGAGTTTTTCTACACACGGAACTCAAAAAAAAGTTATGTAAAACTGACTCTAGTTTGACATAACTTACGAGTAACTAGACAACGTTTTAAATATACATTTCATACATATTTATATAAGTATATTATTTAAGAGATCTATTACAAGTATTACAACTACTTACAACGGGTACCATCGCGAACAGGGATTGTTGAGCCACTTACCTATGTTTGTAACTTGGTCGTGTAATACTCATAATCCAATAGCTGACATCTAGTCGGTCACATCGGTCATTGATTACGCGTCTAAATTGCGAACTGTGGCAAGTGGCTCAACAATCCCGGTTCGTGACTGTACATAATAAAACCTTTAAAAATCTGTGTTGTGACGTTACTAAAAAAGTTCCTGTTTTTCCATTGCTGGGCCTAACAGGCCTCTCAACACGAGAGGGTACGGGCCTATATTCAGACGTGGGCCCAGTGTGACTTAAAAACTTTTCGTCGCTTTTCCTTCACCATATCACGTGATAATCACAAACTCATTTCCACACGTAAATTCTGAATAAAATAGAGGTGCGAGTCCACACGGTCCAAGCCTATGGTAGGGATTGAAACCATAGGGACGACCGCTGGGCTTCAACGGCTTTTAGGGCACCGTATACAAAATTTAACCCTAATCACACTTTAATGTTCAGCCTATCAGTTTACTGGTCAAATGTCTCCAAAACAACAAGAACCATAAAAATCGGCAAGAGATCTACACTTACGTTTCCTATCGCTTGTCCTGTTCATTCGTAAACTTGTTAAATGTATCCATGTGGTGTCGGGGTGAATATCACCTCTCAATTTCTTCCGTGGATGTCGTAAGATGCGACTAAGGAAATAGGTTATGGTATATTTTAGGCGACAGGCTAGCATTCGTGTGTGAAGTGTGACTAATTTCAAGACTCAGTTTTATTCTCGAATTGAATACAGCCAAAGTAAAACTTAAAAATAACATGATTATTACTTTAAATATTTATTGATTTTAACAAGGGATCAAAGCCGTGTTGTTTCTTGAACTTTAGAGATTCACTAACAGAATAGGTACAGATTCTAAAAAAAGTAGTTATCTTAAGAAATAGTTTGGGTAGTGTAGTAACTGTCAAAGGCTTCTTATGCCGCAAATACACTAAGGCGCAGCGCAGACGACAGTGTTTTGTACGATCGAGTCTGCGCAGCCATAAATTGTCTGAATGGCGCGGTGACAGCTTCCAGGAATTTCCATTCAGAGTTTCACGGAAGCTGTCACCGCGCCATTCAGACAATTTATTGCTGCGCAGACTCGATCGCACAAAACACTGTCGTCTGCGCAGCGCCTTAGTCGTTGACCTATTAAGTATGTCGGTCAACCAACGTCGTCTTTACACTAGACTGTCCACCGACAGCCGTCACCTAGTTAGGCAATGACAGCTGCCTTTCAAATGTTCACACTGTTCTTTACACTTTTGCGATCATCGCGAAGGGCTCAGTCAGTGTAATTGCCTTACAGTAGGTCATTGAGGATAGAACCTATAGAGTACTAATGTCATCTTGGTTGTTCGGAAATTATTCCGCAAAACAATTGAAGTGATCGCTGTGCTCGTATTGGCCGGTCCAAGATCGCGCGTAACGCTAGTGCCTTTTTCTCTACGGTTATTGGCTCTGAACAGTTTCTGTGACAGTGACGGTGACGTTTAGTATGTTGATTCAACAAACTATTTGCGGACCGGGGTTGCGAACAATGTTTCTCTATAGGTTCTATCCTCTATGCAGTAGGTACAAGAATGTTTACAATGAAGGTTCATTGCAATTCAGACTTATCACAGCATGAGTCTTTCATTTTTAGGATAACAGATCGCATCGTGGTTCCCTGACTATAGTATTGTACCGACCGCTGGTGTAGCGATCCTAGCACCACCTAGCGTCCAGTAGTAAAACTTCTTCCACAAACTCGTCAACTGTCAAAGAGTTCAACAACGCGCTAAAGAAGTGTCGAAGATCGGTTGCATATATACTTCCAACTGTCTATGGACTTCGGTCCCCAGGCATAACATCTGCGTGGAGAGAGATCTCTCTATTAGAGTGTTTCCTACATTATCACCATAAGTTTATGTTGGTAAAAGTGGCGCTACAGAATCTCAATTTAAATCGTTTAAACCTTAAGCGAGTTACTTTTAACTTGTGAGGAAAAACTCCAATAGAGAGATCTCTCTCCAGGCAGTTGTTATAAGGGACCGAAGTTCACAGAGAAACTTTGAAGTTGTATTTATGGAACCGATCTTCGATACTTCGTTGTTGCGATGTAGAACACTTTGGCAGTTGATGACGTCGACAGGTGGCGCTAGGGTCGCGAAAAACTCATGGTAATGATTCACGTGCAACATACGGCGTCCTACGGCTTTGCCACATGGAAAGTACGTTAAATACTGTAGACGAAAAAATATACTAAAAGTTTTTTTTAATTAACGTAACGTGTTTTAGTAAAATGTTCCATCTCCTATATTCAACGTGTTTACTTTCCACAATGCTACATAGTCGTGAAGTCTTTTAAACTACCTGTCTTTAACGGACTCTTTTAGTTAGACAGGGACAGGTATAGCTTAGTGAGCCGTGATATTGCTAAAGAGAGTAGTGGATAAACTACAAACAGTAATCGGAAAGAAGAGTGACAACCTAGTAGAAAACATCGTCTGCTAAACTAATGTTGGGACGAATTGTCGTTGTTTGCGCTTCCAGCATCTATAAGCTAAGGATACACTAGAGGACAAATGTCCCACGACACGTGTCCCCAGCAACGTCGGGTGAAGTAGCGCGACGTTGCCGGACTTCGCTCGACATGTCTGGCAATACGACACAAAGTCGCGCGATATCGCCAGATATGTCAGGCGAAATTGGCTGGCTTCGCTTGACATGTCGTGGGGCATTTGTCCCCTAGTGTATCCTTGGCTTAAAACACCGCGCGACCGATTGGAATGTTAGTAAATATCTGTACTAGTTTGGACTGGGTCCTGTAACGCGAGCATCGACATTTCATCGCACCCTAGGTTAAGATTACAGTGAAGAGATAAGAAAAGCCATCGTCGAACCGACAATATGGTTGTCACCCTTCTTCCATACATAACCTCTACTTAATAACTATACGAGCGAACTCAAAGGCTAGTTTTATTGTCAAGCATTTCGGCAGCGCCGTCAGTCCCCTTGAGACGACAGGGTGCGAGCAGAGATACGCGCGACATAGACTATACCTGCCTGTCACTTTCTAATTAGAGACATCAGAAAGTGACAGGTAGACTATCCGGCGCGCGACGCGACTTGTGCGTGTTACCGTGCTAAGCCTACTTGTTGAGCAGCACTGCTCAACGGCGCGTCTAGCGGCGTGACTATGAAACCAGCCTACATAATTTATTTAACTCTGATTCTAAAATAACATTGCATTGTATTTTATCGTGTGAAATGGTTTACTAACTTATTTAATAATAGTAGAAATATTTTAACACGGTTTAAAAAGAAAGGTCATTTTTCTTAGTTTACAGTAGCTATAAGTTTAGGCGTAACAATGTTATTGTCAGAAGAATTACATAACATATGACTGTCACTGCGCAGTATACCAAAGCGCTATTACTACTCGAAGTGATACAATATGCCTTATGTGTAAACGTATGAGTTCTAGTCGAACCTCTATTACTCTAGTTCTTGCCTTTGAGTTGGAACGATGCCAGATATTCACGTCGCCCCGAATTTATTTTGCGACTTACCCATATCACAATTATGTTGAAAAAGTTGCGAATCGCAAAAAAATATTACCTGCTTCAGTTCGAATACATTGCACGGACCGACGTCCAAATATGTCAGCGTAATTTTAGCTTCGTTGCGGTGGACCTTTAATTATTATTACGTAATTGCAGACCTTAGGACACACTCACTTTTTATATTATGTTGTATTCTTTAAATGGCCTCATGCGTTTTTACCCACCATAAATCAGACGTCGCGAATACCTGGCATGACCCACGCGAACCAACACTACGGTACCCTATCATAACCTGAGTTTCTTCTAAAGAAAGCGACACTTATATAGGTAGTAATATAATGTAGTATTGTATGTTATATATCACAAACAATAGTCAGTTTGTAGTAATAGTACAACAGTCAACTTTTCTGTGCAATTTGATACAGTGTTCTAGCTACAGAGTGCTACAGACCTCCTAATAAAAAATAACGAACACACGAAAGGCCAATTGAAATAAACACTGTGGGATCCGTTCCTTAAATACACAACTGAGTGGGGGATAAAAATTCAAGTGGTAAACGCCAGTCAATTGAGAAACTGTAGGCATTATCATTATAATAGTGTCTAAGTGAAACTGACCCCATAAGTAATATCGGTTGTTAAAACAAAATTACGAATAAATTACTAATTCAAGTCACTTTTAAACCTTTATGAGATTACATGTTACCATCCAACACTGAAGTACAATAAAATGTATCTAGACACGAACGATTATTTTGTTATAACATATAATTTATTCCTAAGGAACAGCAAATGCTACAAATCAGTGGTGTAACTTAACTTAAAAGCGTTTCAAATCGTTGGCTCGTCATACCTTCGAATTATCTGGGGATCAAACTCATATTATTTCCATATAATTATTCGTCTGATCCCTAGACGCTTCTTATGTGTGATATGTTACCATTACATTTTCATGTATTTCACTGGATTCAATTGGCTTAGCTACTACGTAACAGCTTTATTCAATCTTTTTATGCGAGTCTCGAATACATCCTCAGCATAGAACCACGGTAATTCGATTACATTTTGCAGGCTGGACCAATTATTATGGCGCTCGCAGGTTGAATATAGCTGATGTAAGAAACTAGCAGTTTGGACCGCAGACGTTAATGTAGATTAGGAAATTTATATAGTTGTGTAACATACTTGCTGCTCTGAATAGAAATGGGACTAAATGAAAATACAAAATGTGATTGAATCCCCCGCTTAAAACAACCGCAGGGTGCATTCCGAATTATGGCTCCTAAATTTGTTTATTTCGTGCTACATTATTTTCTATTTTATGTGTTACTCATTAAGTTTAAAAGTTGCGTCTAATTTGCAATGAAATAGCCATACTACACAAATCAAAGAGCCACAATTCAGAAATACAGTCCACAATTCATTCCGGTGTACCGCAAACCGAACCGACCCAATAACTCTGCTCGCAAATTATCATATGTATAAACGAATACAATCAGTGCAAAGTAACTGTCGACATTCTACCTGTAATTACTACTATGAAATGTTGAATAGGTAGTTTATCTGACTCTTTAACAGTCAGAAAACTTCTCCCATGATTTTGGTACGTTTCTTTTTGCATTGTGCTGCAAATCTTTTAATTATCTACGTAATTAATGAAACACGGTTATGTGCGTGTAAAATATTAACATTATGCGTATATTTAAATAAAATTACACGTACCAAAAGTTGTGGGGACCAATCGCATATTTTTGCTTATCGCCATTATGCGTTTGATCCCCAGAATTGTACAGCAGCACGTCTACTGACCTCAATAGTAGATTGTTGAAGTCGATGTGCTATACTCTAAAAAATCTATTAGTAATAACTATTCAGGTAACCTAAAACGTGTTTTAAAGTATTGAAAACGTTTGCTTAAACTTAGGATCACTGAAAAGTGAATACATGTACTGTAAGACTAAGGTACAAGTAATCTGAATGAGACAGCCGCTTTTATCGACAATAAGTGTAATTTACCATCGTATAATATAAATTTGACCTTATTACCTGTTAGATAGTTCATGTCAAAATCAATATTCAAATAGGTATCTTTTACTAAATGTAACCCGCGTAATCTGCTTTGAAATATTTTTCTTTTAATTGACTGAGTTTGATTTAGAACGAAAATTGTCTAGCCTAAGATCGATTGTCCATTACTTTTATTAGGAATTGGTTGACTGACTCCTGGGCAGTCAAAAAAAGTCCAATCAGAGAGAAAAGCGACAGGAAATATATAGTTCTCGCCAATTTAGAGTAAGTATTGATAAATTCTTAAAAGCACGACAAGATTGAAGGCATTACAGTCATTTTACGTACGTATCACTAGTATTTTTACGAAAACCTGAAATAGAATAAACCAGAAAAGAAAAAAAAGTATTGTTTGAGGCCTTGGTTATAAATTTACAATTTAATTACACTTAGGTACCTACATTTCATAATCAATCTTCATTCACTCATTCAATCCATTTTTGCCAAAGCATGCCATTTTCTTATGAATAGTCCATAAAACCGAGTCGTTACTCATAATATTTCGCTTTCTTATTAAAATGTAACTTGGGGTTATGTTCGTAATTCCCGCATCGAATTCAATAAAACTCCTAGCAACTTGCATAGAACTCCGACGTACAAAACTTTTTCAAGTCATCGTTGGATTTTTTAAAGACGTCAGTAGAATCACCGTCACTTTTCTTCAAGATCAGACTATCGGGCCCAGAAAAGAAGGTAGTAACACCCTGTACAATGTTCCTAAATCTACGTAGGCGATCACGCATCGACCGCGGGCTAATCCACGAAGTCGCATTATGAACAAACAGCAAACAATGATAATTGTTGTCATTAAATACATTGTATACAATCTCGCGTACTTTCGTGAAATAACCCTTAGGTTCACATGTACCGCGAGGTGGCCAATAAACATTTATAAATCTCTATTAACACGACTAGATATACATTTGTTTAAAATATGAATTAATACAATATGATTATGCGTTTACAACTTAGAGCAAATCAGGATTCGCAACGGAAGCGGTATAAGTTACTCAGCAAATTCATTTTCGTTGGGCCTCAAAAAATAGGCAATAAACAAGAAATAAAAACATATTCCGCTAATAATCTAAAACTAGCTATAAAATTCACACCCTATATGTATACCTGACTTCGAAATCAACACTATCCGGTTGGGATTATCACACCAACATCCTGAAAATGATTGCACACCTAGGACCCAGATTGTTTTAGAAGTGGAAATAAAGAACAATAAAAATATGTTTAGTGGATGTCTATGAACCTAATGCTTTCTGTGGTCAAAGACTTTAATCCACGTTATTCCATATCAATAGGAACGCACGATCATCTACAGAGGGTCCTTTATTAAGTCCAAAAAGATTTGAACTAAATATTATCAACATTTCACGCTACGAACTCTGTAACCCAGTGCATGCTTGGCAGATATTTAGTATCCAATGCATGTCAATCTCAGCAAATAACGTACGTATAAAAGCTGCCTAAATAAAACTAATGACACTAAGAAATAGAAGTGAAATAAGTTGAAAATATTTACAAAAAGTGACTCGCGAGTCTATTTAATGAAAGAAGAGCAAAGAGGATTGAAGATTATGCTACAGCGCTAACCGAGCGCTGGTTTGTATTTGACTAACTATGTCTAAATGAGATCCTTATTAAAAAACTTAATAAACAATTAGATATATTATCAAGAATTAACAGCCTCGCAACGCCTGCTGGCCGCGGGGTTGGTGAGCGATGCTATAAGACTCTGCAAAAAGTTTTTGTTCAGCGAATGCTTAACTGCTTTAGAATTTATTGGTTCTTTACATACATGAAGATAAATGATAACTCTTTTTTTTAATGGGTACGTAGAACAATGTAAATATAGGGTTTTACGTTACGACACAAAATGTCGGGAAATTGTACTAAACTCTGGATTTCATTAATAGTCATTTTTGTAGCCGCATTATTCCTAGGTAACGGAGTAAAAACAAAGTAAAACAAAGGTAAGAAATATAATGAAATATAGATATCATAGAAAAGGATCGTTCTCTCATTATTATATTTCAGGGTCAAGGGTCAGCATAGAGCTTCAATATAACGAAAACACACACGTGGGCTTAGAATCTTACCATGCTAACTTTGCAGTGAATGAACGAATAGCAACACTGCAAACATAACAAATATTATGTACCTACGTGTGTTGACGTTGGAATACAGTGTTGCCAAATAATTCCAATGCAGAGGTAGCTTGGTCGAACTCTAGTGTGTATAAATATAATAATAACATTTGTACGTACTAAACGCGATAACACCATAATAAACCATTCTATTAATTCGTTGCCATATTATACAGACGCAACCAGAAATAGTAATTATAATAAAGTATACAACTTTCTATACAGTTATGAGGCACCTAAGAATGCGCGTAAAAAAAACGAAAAATCTTATGACGTAATTGTATTATAGTGGAATTATATTTATAAATAATTAAATTTAATCGTTGGCCAACTCGCGGTTCTTGGCAGTTTTCTAAAGTTCAACAATTTTCTTATCTCCCTAAAAAAAATACATTTTAGGTAAACACTCGTAGGCCGCTAAAAATTGACCACCGTTATTCGGATGTTAAAAATAAAACTGGCGATGAACTTTGCTGTTTGTTTGGATTCCTGCTTTGTTAACTAACACAAAGGCAAAAACATTCTCAAGTGGAAGTTTATTTTTAAGTAGATATTCAAAGACTTCCTCTCGTAAACCTATTTCAAAATCTGACCCAAACTTGTTCATAAATTTTAGCTTGCTCAAAATACTTCATAAATGTAAATCAAGATACGAAAAGATGTCAAACGTGCACGCAAATATCATGATCGTGATTTTTTTCATCGGAAGAGGGAGTAAATAAATTAGCATAATTTTAGAGAACTGCCGTACTACCATAACCTCAACTAGAGGGCGTCTAGTTAGCAGGTACTAGATCGTGCTTTGTCACACCTAGCAGTAACAAGTATAATATAATAGTATGTACAACTCTACTGGTTGGATACACGCGAGCACCTGACACTGATTATGATTGTCGACACATCGCCATGCCTCCAGCCACGTCCAGACCGCTCCTCACATGTTTGCCGTTAATCATTTTTAGCTGATTGATTCGCGTAATCGAGCTGGAAGGGCGACAATAACAAGGCTAGGGGGCTTGCTATTGTCGAACCCATCCGTTACCCAAATACGAGTAGGTACGCGTATCATTAGGTTCGCCATTACATCATTCGCAGCTTTAATAATGCCTATAGACGGACTGACCTATCAGCCGAAGAAGAGACTCAAATCTCTGGGGATTTTAAGTGTAATTGAATTTAGAACAGATGTGACAAACGGTCCTTCTGTAGAGGAAAAAACAGTTATAGTTTAAGCGTTGGATTCTTTTAAGTCTGTGAGCCTAGCTAGTTGAGCCGGTTCGAGCTCGTCGGGTATGGAGGCGCGGCCGGCGCGGGGGGCCGCGGGAGGGGACTGGGGGGCGGTGGGGGGCCCCGAGGCCTCGGTGGACTCGCCTTCAGAGGCCGTGGAGCTGGAGGCGGGGGGCGCCTCTGCCGGGTCAGGCACGCAGACGGCGGTCTGCTCGGAGATCGAAGACTCTTCGTCCTCGGGCTCCACTTCGGGCTCGGGCGGCGGGAAAGGCTGCTCGGGCTCCTCCACCATCGGAGTCGCGGCTGTGATGACGATCTGCGCCACGCCGAGGCCGGAGTCCTCAGGCTCTTCAACTTTGGGCAGCGGTTGGTGGTTGGTTGATACTTTGGTTTCGTCCTCGTCCTAGTGGGAGAGAGTTAGGGCTCGGCGTGGGTATGGTAGGATATGCGAGCGGAAGTTGAAGCCATAGCTAGCTATGTGACGATCAATTATATATATGATCCCTTTTAGATAGATCCAATTATGAGAAAATTCGGAAACTATTACTAAAGACAAAAGATAAAAGACTTGTGCTTGTGAGTATTCTAAAATTTCGGAAATTATTGCACTCCTAAAATGCTATATTGTCTACATTTAATATTCGCTGACAAAACAATCAGACGACAATGATGTTTTGCTACCACTGAGTGTAACTTCTTTGATCCAAACAATTCGACATCCAGCTATGGCCTCAGGTGTCATATAATATAAAACAAAAGCATTATCTAAAGGAGTTTAAAGTTTCAAAAAGTATATAAACAAATAATCATGCTATATACCAACAGACGCATGCTGTGAGTTCCGGGTGTCATTTGGGGAACCTTGTACCTACTTGTGTTGTGTCTCTTTACAGTGATCTTCTGTGATTAATTTAGTAAGTATCCTTTAATTAAGCTAAACCTGCAATGCAAAGCTTACTTAAGCAGAGTAAACAGTAAATAGCAAGCAAACAGTTAGATTGCCTAAAGGCATCCATAAAATTCCCGAGACATAAAATCTCGGAAACTTTAAATCGCACCTTTTATTTGATGCAGTCACGGCAAGAGATGAGCCGATTCAATGATTAGCAAAATACTGCTAAAGTTTTAGTCTAAAAAACTTGAATTAGGGAACATGCAAGATAATCAATATTTGTTCGAAAATCATGTATATATTTTTGTTAGTTATATATATGTGTTTGATCCCTCGTCGTTTTTTATACTAAACGATGACAATCGTGACATAATTATGGGTCTAAAAGTTTATGTTAAATTGTACCTAAATGTAAACTGGAGTTTTCAATTATTATGCTGCTATATTCCGTTTATTTTAAGATTTGAATTTTAACTGCCAAAACTTAACACTTTTTTAATTAATTACAAGGCATCGCCGCAAATACCTTTTGTATTGAAAACAAACAGTAATAAGTGTTACTGAACTAATCATTTCCGCTTTTGCCTTTGGATTCCAGAGAATTTTTCAAATGTTGAATTTCCAATAAAATAAGTTTAAACCAAATAATAGTTGGATGACAGTTTTTAACCGACTTCAAAAAGGAGGAGGTTCTCAATTCGACCTAATTTTTTTTTTTTTTTTTTTTTTTTTTTTTTTTTTTTTTTTTTTTTTTTTTTTTGTGTGTATGTTACTCGATAACTCGAAAACCCGTGGACCGATTTTCAAAATTTTTTTTTTAATCGAAAGGGTATAACTCGAAATTGGTCCCATTTGCACGACACCAGGATCTGATGGTGGAATCTTGGAGAAATCGAGGGAACTCTTCAAATTTTGTATGGAGATGTACGGCGTTTTCGGTAATTTGTTGATGAAGTCAAGATTTTACATTCAGTAAACAGAATACTTTCAAAATATTGCTAACTAGTTGTGCCCGCGACTCCGTCCGCGTGGAATAGTGACAAATTTCCCCCGTTTTTCCTACATTTTCCACTGTTTCTTCGGTCCTATTGGTCGCAGCGTGATGTTATATAGCTTAAAGCCTTCCTTGATAAATGGTCTATCCAACACAATAAATATTTTTCAATTCGCACCAGTAGTTTCTGAGATTAGCGCGTTCAAACAAACAAACAAACTCTTCAGCTTTATTATATTAGTATAGATTTGAAGTCGGTTTTTTTTTGTTTAAAATTATTCAAATCAAAGTAGTCAAGGGATCAATCACATATGATTCATAGTCACACCATTTCCCATATCAAGTAACAATAGTAATTTTTGTTGGAACTTAATACTGCAGTGCAACAATAAAAAGTAGTAATTAAATAATATGGTCATTTTTCGTCTGATAAATCATTGAAGCAGTAAAATGTGATAATGGGAGCAATTTCGTAAGCTTTTATTTCGTTATTTTTACCGATTTCTGCTTTTTACTGTCGCAATGCAGTCTAAATGAAACTCTCAACTCTTGCTGTGACTATTATAGCAAATACACTATACAGGATGGGGCTTAGGTATAACTTTTAACTAATATGAGCAACTTTAACCACTATCTACCAACAACTTAAAGATGAAAATATGTATGTATAATTGATTAATGTCTAATTGGTACTTAAATAAATAATTTTGTTGTGTAGGCTATGATGTTACGTATTTATTAAACGATAACCTATATTTTTAGCTAGTAAGATTCACTTAGTCTTAACATAATGATTATTTAAGAAAGCGTACTGAACATTAGTGACACTCATTGAAAATAATCAACTATTTTATTAACCACTCAAGTGAAGAATTAACTTTTAGTGAGTTCCTAAATTATTTAATGGCATTTTATATTCGTGCGAAGTACATGTATAATCTTTATAATATATATTACAATAATAATTATTATTTGCGCGTATTGATCTAATATTATATTTCTCAATTTTCTGTATTACATCCACTAAAAGACGCTGGGGATCAAACACATGGTTATGAATGCATGAGTTGGATCCCCAGATTTTATGAGCAGTGTAATATTAATAAATGGTTACATCAAATTTTCATGCAGTTATTATTCTGGTAATATTTAAATTTACCTGTTTTAGTTTAATTTATTATATCTAAGCCCCAGTCTGAAATAGCAGTGACCACCAAGCACACCTAGTCACAACATATAGTGTATGTAGAATTGTTTGTGTGGGACTCAAACCTCGCTCCAATTTTCACCGACAACCTCATCGACTGATGCATGAAAAAGAATTCAAAAAGATTAATCTTCACAAATAAATTGTTAAGATTCTATGGCAATTTACGTAAAATGTTTTAGGGGTTTTAAAAACACATAAGTTTCTAAATTGGCTATTCATAGAGCACGTTGAAAATTGATAAAATCAGTTCGTGGACATCTCGTTTTGCACCTAACATGAATGTGGATCCTAAAACAGCGAATTTCGCACAGAGTTTATCAAGTATTAAATTTATTTAACTTTTTAATGCTGGCGTGCATTTTATGTTGTTATAGTCGTTGGTGGATTTATGTACTATCTCCCAATTTTATAATGGGCTTATAAAAAGGTCTCATCTCTTAGCTGTTCTATATTAATACCCAGCAATCTGTAGTTTTGTATTACACCATTCCCCCCATCATTCTCTCATTGTACTAAGATGTAACTGCTTACTTGGAACAAATTGCACGAAAACTATTTCGTATACCAAAATATATACAATATGTCCAATAAAATGTACATGAATAATAAGAATCTTAAGGCTTTACTTATTAGTTTTGTTCTTCTTTCACAGCAACAAAATGAGACGTCAAAAGGGCTTGTAAGGGATGCTTTTAGTGTACGCGGACTTACCGACTATGGTGACAGCCGGGGCGACGATCTCTTGGCCCTCGAATTGGCTGCCGTATTGTTCGACTTGATTCCTAGTTAACTCTAGGTTAAAGCTGAAGTCGGGCTGACTGTCCATCGAGTCCCCGAGGTCCAAGTCGGCGACGTCGGCCGGCGGTGGCGGCGGGGGATCCGAAGGCGGCGGAGCGTCTTTGATATTGTTGTTGTCTCCGAGAATCACTGGCAGCGTCCGGGGGCAGTCATACAATGAGGGGTTTGCTTTGAGCGGTAACCGGTGCAATCGACCACGTGTTCTAGGAGACGCGATCGAGTTCTGACAATGTACCTATTTGTTCATGTCATATACGCATGAATAGTGGAAATTGGGGAATTCTGGTAAAACTGAACGTTTGTCTGCGTATTCGTGTTGTACGGCAAATCGGGCTTCTTCCACATGTCCTTTATTTTTGATTGAACAAATCAAACGAGACTAGTGGAAAACTATTTCGTGATAATTTTACGAGGTGATTCGATGCTTTTAGCTCTGGATTTTCAACCAAAATAGAAGATTTTCGTATATATTATAACCAATAAAAATGTAAACCTTGTTCTTTCATACAAAATCAATTTAATCCAATAGATTATACTCGACTATCATCATTTTCATCACATGGATTAGTCTAAACATTAAAAGACAACACATTAAAACATTTAACATTTAACAATCTATTTTATTTCGATCTTGGTAACATTGAAACTCATTTGGTCAAGAATACTTTTGGGTTTAGTCCAATCTAAAGTTATCAACAGTTAAGTAGTATAAGTTTGTACATATAATAAAGCACATGAAAATTCAGTTCAAAAGTAATTTATACATCAAAAGGAACTCTTAAATTCCGATCCAAAGGCGTTTCCTTTGTCTACAAGTTATGGTATAAAAACTTAACACGTTCCCTGTGCATGCACCACATGTGGTGCATTTCGAGGCACTGATGATACGTGAGTGCGCCACATATGATGCACTGCCCTTTGTTAATGCTATGAGCTGATCAAAATCTGCACGTGTGATCTAGATCATATTCATTTGCTTGCACGTATGATCAAAATAGTACGTAATAAAGCGTATGGGGTGCCTGGGGACTTATTATTTAATGAAATATTCTGACGCAGATCAGTTACAATAAAAAACTGCACGTGTCGACTAATTTTTTGACTGCCAGCTTCACAGGGAACGTGTTAAGTCTTTATAAAGTTAGAAAGTTACTTATTGACAGATTTTTTTTTGTTTGATATATTAATAACAATAACATTTTTGAATGCAGTTAGCTCAATCAAAAGTAGATTTGACCGATTTGTGAGTTTTAACTGTAAACGTTTATCAATCAATTCGAAAAGAGGGCAGAAAGTAAGTCAAGAGATTATCATAGATATAGAGAGAAACAATTTTGTAGAAAGATTAGATCTTTTCGTACAGTGCAAATAACCAAATGTGATTGTTGCGTGATACCTAATAATATGAATTTGTGCAACAAGATAATTTAAAATACAGGAATGAGTTATTTTTTTGGTAAAACGAGTTTAATTCGTAATAATAAGTAAAAAACGCACCTTAATTTTAATTTTGATAATATTTTAAACTGCCGAAGAACGACGCATAATTGGTTTATCTGTTACGGTTTGACTAATAACTGTCACTCAACAGTTTTTCCCAAAGTTACCGAATGAGGAATAAGTGCTGAAAATAGTCACATAAACCGGTAGAAAACTCTCCTAAAATGTTAGAAGTAAATACTGGATTAGACGTTATGGTTTTGTCATAAAATGTAGAGGAATCTGTTTCTGGTCTTATTTGTATTTACGTGTATATTCATAGTTTAGTTTTGATGGTGCTAAAACATACGTATAGAGTCAAAACAAAATGTAGAAAAGAACACCGATTAAGTCAGAGATATAGACAACTTGATATGAGAATATTTTTCAATGTGGGTGTAAAGGCCGGCATGTAAAAATCGAAATAGACATGTTAATATTTCACCTACACCACACATTGTAAGATTATCTCATAAAATTACACTATATATTAGATAGACAAGTTAGGAACGTGCAAACATGCAACACTGTGATGACCCCGACTCCTGTTGTCCCATAAGAGTTGACGCGTTGGTTTGTCTCTCCTGCCTATTGAATTCGGATGAGAACGAACCATGTTTCTCGCTTCATCTCTCTTTGTGACGTATCTAGCGAGAGAAACGTGCGTACAGTGAGGCAAATAAACATGGCGACGATAAATGCGCAGACAGATGTCGTGGAAAAATATAACATTATACTTTAGTTCACTTAATAGTGATAACTTTTGATTTGAGCAATTTTTGACTGTAATAATAATCAGTAAGAAAAAGAGATCCACAATACATCTCTCGATTCAATCTCTCAAACGTAACTTCTGACTGCGGATCCCTCGTCGCCAACCTTACAACCTGCCAGCAACAACATGCCAATTGGGGAAACACAACAATACCCAACCAGCCATAAGCAACTCGCTAGGTGTCAACCACACAACGCTGGCTATACATTACTTGTGAAACGATTACTTGCCAGTTACGATGAGGAAATTGCAAAACAACGCCTGCGAACGGGGACAACTTCTGTTACTTTATTTGTTCAAAATGCCGGGGGATCCAACGCATATCAAATAATATGTTATGGATCCCCAGACTTTTTTCGCTCGATTTTAGTGGCGTTTGTCAGTGTGACGTATAAATCATGTCTTGAAGTGTTTAAAGGAACATTAAAAGTAATATAAAAAAAGGTTACTCAACACTTCTAAATAAAACTGACCACAACAATGAACAATGTATTTTTTTTTGTTAAGATTACTATTTTAGCTACTTTAATGTAACACAAGATTCATGAGAACTAATTCAACATTTTTCAAAGGTGATCATTATTTTACTGTTTGTCAAAGTTGTCCAAGCTCGCAGGGGAGGGGTTGAAAGTGAAGGGGTTGGCTTACTGTCTTCGTCGAATCCCCCAGCTGTGGGTGACCCGGGGGGTGAGGCGAACACGGGCGGGGCGGACTCAGGGGGGGACCACTCGTCATCCCCGCCGCTCAACGGCTCGCCGTTCTATATTTGGAAAACCAATGCATTTCATTTCATTTATTCACTGAATAAATACAACATTGTACGTAGATAAAAATAAGTACTACTTAGCTTACTATCAACGGTGCTGAAGCGTAATTATGAATATGTGACTGATATATAAAAACATCTCTTCACATTTTCAAAAATGTCTAATTTTTAGAATATGTTTTTTTAGTTTTGTTTACTTTCTTAATAAGTTGAAGACATCTTAAACCACCACCGTATCTAACTAAAATTTTCGGTAAGTAGCGGTTGAAGCACATCACTATTGACAAGCTACAAAAACAGGCAACACCTAAAATGTCATTTCAGTCGGCAGATTGAAAAATGGACTTTAATTACGCAATAACAAACGGTAAGTTGACTACAAATGAACCAAACGGTGAAGAGCCGATACTCTCATTCGCTATTGATGATGAAGTTATCGAAACAAATGAAGGCGAAGCTACAGACTACGGTGATTATTCTGATGGTAACCTCATCACACTCCTCCACGATGAGCGACGGGAAGTTCCCGATGACGCCGTTGGCCTCGCCCCGCCACCAGCCGTCATCCACACCGTGCGCGTCGCGAGATACCACGCGGATGATCTGGTGGAAAATTCATCATTAAGTAGGTATTAATGGCTTTTTCCATCTGTAATAGATACACCCCGTGTGGTGCCGGGTTAGAATAGCACCTCCCCCTTTCTTCCCGTGGGTGTCGTAAGAGTCGATTCTGGGAAAGGGTTGGTGTATTGTGGGCGATGGGCTAGCAACCTGTCACGCGGAAAGATGTTAAGGATACAACCCTCAAGTAGTAGAGTTGCGTTCGCGCATCGCTTTTTCCATGAGAATGTGATGCGAGAATTTACACCTTTTTGACTTTTGACTCTCATGCCGAGAGGGCCGTGGGTTCTAACCCTAAGCTCGCACCGCTGAATTTTTCCTAATATGCTAAATCGAAATTGATGTTTACCACGAGCCATTCGGTGAAGGAGAATATGGTGAGGAAACTTATACACACACAGGTACTTTGAAAATTTGTGTATGTAACAGTTTTATTCACACTCACGGTAGTTTTACGTTCAAAGTTGACTAGATACCTTAAAACAAGTTCACATCTAGTGAAAAAAGGGCAGGCGAAGAGCTAGCAAAATTTTAGCAAAGCATTTTTCTTCAGTAACTCGTGAATGGTTCAAGATTATCGAAAATTGCTTTCGCACTACTGTAGCTTGTTTAAGGGAGTCATACCAATCAGATTTAATTTAAACCAATCAAGAAAATGTCACCTTATCAAGGGCCATTTCATCGTTAGCAAAGTCTAAAGTGTTTTGAATAAATGATGCCGTAATAGGTTACTGTAACAGCAGACGTCGTAATAAACTACAATTGAAAGAATATGAAATAAGTAAGATTCAGAAATTGAAATCACTATTTCGCCGTGTTCAAGGTCCGTGTATCGTGTTTGTGTCGGATCATTATTAAAAAACAGACTGACGCGTTATATGTGACATAATCACACATATTTAATACTAATTCCTGATTTTATTTCTATCGTTTTAATGTAAATGGAGTAGCTACATAGCTGCGGATACAGGGTTGGACACCTGGTGACCTGACACAGGCGCCGCCTAGTTCGGGCACCAGTCTCCCCCACGTAAGTCAGTCAGCGCACCACAAACTTCGTATTGATTAATATATTGCACTTGGCGAAGGAGAAAATATGTAAACTTTTAGAAAATGCGTTAGGACATAGTGGGCGCAACGGCGACGTGTCAAAATTAGCTGTTTTATAGTAACAAAATATTCAAGCGGTTACTGCAAACGTAGAAGAGTTTGGTGTCACGTTTACCCATGGACATAATACATTCCCACATCGATGCGTTTATCAAACTCACCTGTCCTTCCTCCAGATTAAGTTCATCCGTGGCATCAGCGTCGTAATCGTACAACGCGAAGCAGTACCCGAGGGTCGGGAGCTCATCTTTCTCCTCAGCTTTCACCAGCTCGGCGTTGAGAGCTTCGACCTTGGGTTCGTCGGCCTTGGCGACTGGTGCTGAGATGACGGAGATCTGGTCGGGAGACTGGACCACGTCGGCGTCTTCCCCTTCGACGGTGTAGTCCACGGATGAGAAGGATATCTGGGTTACCAGCCCCGGAGCGGCGGAAGCCTGGCGAGGGAAAGAGTAAACAATATTTTTCATCGTCCAGCCTATTCTGTACACTAATAAAAAAATGTACAAAAAACTATTAAATTGGCGGCAAAACTGAATCCCACAAACAACTGCGCATCAGCGTCACAATCTCGCAGCGCCAGCCTCGCCGTGTTCCAAATTTGAAATTATTTGTTTTCTTTTTTGAATCGTCATCTGTTTAAGACATTCGACATTCGAATGTGATTATATTTTATTTTTATTACGTCTGAAATACGTTCATAGTAAGAAAGTTATGATATTATAATATACGAATACCTACACCTCGTCATGTAATAAATCAGCAGGCCATTCAATCAACGAACCGTCGGAGATATTTTCTTTTTCCGCGACAACAAGAAGGAAACAATAGGACACGCTGCCTCTTTCGATACGAGGTAGAACGGCCGGGCAATATTTTAGATACTGTTTGTAAATCATTCGACGTTCCATAATTTTGTTCCTTACCATTAGGAAATACGAGTAAAATAAAGAGAGGCTATGTTTCTGTATTCTGTAAGGGAATGGGAAGTGAAACAGGCGGAACGGTTAGAGGATTAGGTAATTCGGACACGATTCCATTTTTAGAATTGTTCAGTTATAAGTACATGGCTTAATGAGGGGCGCGCAGGAACAAAACTCACATTATAATCTCATAACAATTTGTTTTGAGCTTATATGAAAATCTTAGTTATATTAGCATCTAACTAGGCGTTGCACCCGTGCAACGCTGATTTAATGTTCTTAAGAATTACGACATCACATTATAACGAGATATCAAATGGAACTAGCTAAGTATTTAAAATCATGAAACAAATAAAAATAAAAATCTTCACTACACGTAATACTTAGTATAAAACAAAGTCGCTTCCCGCTGTCCGTCTCTATGTATTTATTAGGTACCTATGCTTAGATCTTTAAAACTTTTAAACAGCGCTCGCGGCGTATCTATGGTCTATTCTTTTAGGTATTTAAAAAAGGTAAACAAGCAAAGCCAACCCGACAAAATCAAAAATTACGTAAGGTATGTATTGCTACATTAAATACGACACTTTCTATTTTAGTCGCATAACAAGGTGTGTGTAATGCGACTACAATAGAAAGTTGTCGTATTTAATGTAGCAGCACATACCTTACGTGATTTTTAAATTTGTCGTGTTTGTTTATCTTTTTTTAAGTACCTAGGTATAAGTCTCAACCATAGTTTGGAGCAAAGTATTTAAGTCGAGTCGCGAGTATTGTAGTAACTAAATATGTCTGAAGAATGAAATTTCGTCGCGGACGTCCTGGTAGTATTTTAGTCGAGTCGCGGGTATTTTTAACCGACTTCAAAAAAGGAGGTTCTCAATTCGACCTCATTTTTTTTGTGTGTATGTTACTCGATAACTCGGAGACCCGTGGACCGATTTTCAATTTTTTTTTTTAATCGAAAGGGTATAACTTGAAATTGGTCCCATTGGCACGAAACCAGGATCTGATGATGGAATCTTGGAGAAATCGAGGGAACTCTTCAAATTTTATATGGAGATGTATGGCGTTTTCCGTAATTTGTTGATGAAGTCAATATTTTACATTCAGTAAACAGAATACTTTCAAAATATTGCTAATTTGAAGTCGGTTTTTTTTTGTTTAAAATTATTTTTATAGTAACTAAACTTGTCTGAACAACAAAAATTCGCAAATTGCGGACGCCCGTCGCGAATTCGCTGGCTTGCAAAGGCGGCCGGTGTCCGCGTCAGCTAGCGTAGGCCCTAAAGATTCTCGGGGAACCCTCAGGGTCTGTTCCGTGGGGTCTGACCTGGTCCCGCTCCACGTCCAGGTAGTTGTGCGGCACGTAGCCCTCCTCGCCGCGGTAGTTGCGTGCGCGCAGCCAGCCGTCCCCGTCGCCTTCCCCCACCACTTCCAACTGCTCGTTCTCGATGATGGACAGCTCGTCCGGGTTCTGGGCCTGTTGAGACGTGACCCATAAGTACAAGAACACAAGTGCATTCATTGCCGACAGAGCACAAAACGGGACATAGACAAGAGCATATTTGCATGTGTCGCCAATTATAGCATATTTAAGTTTTAACCTCTCGTATGCTACGGAGCAGATCTGCTCCATTTTAAGGATATCTTTTTTTTATTTTTATTTTAATCACTATAATTTGTAGATATTGAAACAGAAGAGGCTCGAATGCAGTATATTTTTCATTTCCCGCATACGAGGGGTTAAATTAAGGGACATCACATCGAGTGTTTACCATAAAATGATCAGTGTACTCATTAAAATATTGGCGATTTGCGTAAGACAAGAGGGATCACATTTGGAGCGTTTAATTGATTAATTTACACAAAAATACCCACTTAATTGACTACGAGAGTTTCATGTATGTTTGTAATTTGATTAAACTGATTAATTTCACGTTATTCCTTTCTTTTAAAATACTAAGTTACTTAAGCAAAGTTATTATTTTTTAGCTATCCTTTCGATTTACATCATAAAAATAGGATGATAATTTTTTTGTCATTTTAGTCGGTTCGATTCCCAGACGAAGCAAGTAACTTTTAGAAAATCTATGAATACAGAATTACTAACTTTTAAAAATAAGATAGTCTTTTTTGAGCAAAATACACTATCTACGATATTTAAGGTACTTCCCCTTCATGTCCCATAACTTTGGGACATCCTGTATATAATTATATACTTTGATTTCACTGTGTACATCAGTTGTATTCAAGCCATATTCAAACCCTTCGACGAGCCAGACGCGCATAGGATTACATTAAATAAAACCCATCGGCGAACTCCATTAGTTGTAAAAGCACGGTGGAGCCGCCATCCAGCGGTGCCACTGAAAGGTTTAATCGGATGCGACAATCCGAAGTGCATGCCGACGCGTTGTAGCTGGATTCGGCTTGGAGTTCGCACTTTGATTATTGAAAAGATTGGACATCAATAAAAATATAATTAACTTCTCAAGGGGCTTGGCTCCTTTGGTCGATTATCAAATAAAATTCGAACGAATGATTTGTTTATTTGCGGCTTCATTAGCTTTGCAGATACCTACTTATAATCCGTTTCTTTCAAGATTTCAATCTTAACTGTCAAAACCTCACGCTTTAGACATCGCCGCAAATGCTGATACCGTTTGTATTGAAATCATAACAACCAGTAATAAGTGTTATTGCACTATTCATAATTATCAAGTTTTACCTTTGGATTCCAGAGAAAAAATCGTTTTTTTCCGTTGAAACAAATCTTAAAATAAACAGAGTACCTATACAAACTTGAGCGGGGGAAACTCTCAACTGTAACGTCTGTAACGTGTTTTTCTCCCAAGTACCTACAGTTCAGAAATATCTACTTAGGTAATACTTTGAAGTGTTGTTTCGACAATTCCATATAAATTCACATTATTTTATTTGTTGGAATAAACGCGGCGTGGGCGGCCGCGCCTTGAACAAAAGACTTTGGAAAAATGAAAGGATTTATAATTAGAACACAGCGCAGAAACCGTTCCTTTGTCCCGTTAATCAATTATAAGCAAATAAATGGACATTTCATTTTATTTACCTTCAGAAATGTTACGTTTTTAGAAGGTGAGTACCTAGGCGGTAAGAAGGCGATTATTTTTACTAGTTGTTTTTTCCTTGAATAACGAGGTGTAAAATCCTTGGTATTTAATTTGGCAAATCATTGAAGTAAGTAGGTTAAGGTACGCCCCACTGGTTATCATGATTCTAATTTGAGTAGGTATCCCATTCTATTATGTATACCTATCACGTTTCATCAAAACTTTGGAAAGACACTCCACGAGTAGCTAAAAAGAATTACTTATTAGACAAAGTAGGAGAGATTTTTTCCAACAATAATACTGCACATATTTGACGTGAATAATGGCGGCAAAACAACTTTTTGTATTAAACCATGAATATACATGTCCGATCTAGTCAAGTTGACGTTACATTTCAACTGAAAATTGATTTTCAACTTCTTTGGACGATGTTCGAAATCTTAAAATTCATAGAACATATTATAGGTATATACCACTGACAATGTCATATCGTAGTAATTCAACAATGACATTATAAGCTTAATCCGTTTGAAAACGTGGCTTGACAATACCTGCCAGTACAACGCTAAATATAACACAACTCGTCGCCGCCACATAGAATATTCAAGTAAGTAGGTATATTGGCAAAACCCACATGGGTGTAACTTTTGCTTTATTTGCTTTAGACATTGTAGTTCAATTTACTGATGAGGTTGATGAAAGCATGTTGTTTGTAGTGTACGGGACAGAATATTGGAGTGCTACAATACGTCGGTGGATATTCTAGCAATCTGCGGCGTAGTTTTTAATGATAGTGAGGAAAATAATTTCTATAGCAAGCTGAATGTGAATGTAAATGACTAGTCATAAAATAAAAATAAAAAAACGTTATAATTAAGAAATTCGATTGAGTGTCCAGAATTCGTTTTAAAATTAGTTTTTTAATGTTATTACTATGTGATTAGCTTTTCGGTGAAGGAAAACATCGTGAGGAAACCTACATACAGCAACGAAGTAATTCAACGCTGTGTGTGAAGTTCCCAATCCGCATTTGGGCCCGCGTGGGAACTATAGCCCAAGCCCTCTCATACTGAGAGGAGGCCTGTGCCCTGCAGTGGGACGTATATAGGCTGATGATGATGAATGTGATTACTGCGTAATAAAAGACATTAATTTAGATTAGCCTAATTATGTAAAGTCGACTAAAGTAACTGCGTTGCTCCCGATGAGGGGTCACGAATTGGCCCGAAACATGAAGCTTTTGAGTTTCACCGATTTTTCTTTTGTTCTCATCGAGTTCCAGTGTTGCCCGCACTCGCGCCGTTTACGTTGCAACTTTGTCACTAAGCACTTAAAACTCTGGTTGTTTGTGAACGCAATTAAAAGCACTCACAAGTCTTCTCAGTGGCTAATTTACCTGTCTCCGGAGATACAAAGACTTGCCGAATGAGTGCTAGCCATGTGCTAGCGATTTCATTTTCGCGAATAGCAACATTGACAATAGAAAAAAAGTTGCACAGCAAAATCATGTCCTGTTTCCGTTGTTTTTTTTAATTCTTTCCGTTACGAAAACGGCAATGGCCGAAAGCCTTATAGCCAAGTCTTGTTTTGAACTTTTCCTCGAACATCAAGCACACCTGTCAATTTTTTTTTCTATTACAGCAAAACCAAAGGCCAAACGCGATACAGCCAAGTCTTATTTTGTCCTCTTCCTCGAACATCAAACACACCTGTCAAAGTTTTTTTTAAAGGCAAAGGCGAAACGCCATACAGTCAAGTTGTAGCCTGTGTTGCTTACCGTGTACGAGTACAGCGCGGTGCACTTGTAGAGCGGCGGCGCGGGCGCCTCCGCGGGCTCTGGGTCGGCCTGCTCGGGCTCCCCCCAGTTGACCTGGGTGGGGTCGTCCCACCCCACGGCCAGCTGCTCGATGTTCATGCGCTCTTCTTCCAAAGCCACTGTGAGATAAAAAAATCTTTAGTTCGGCAGGTCGGCACACTTGCGTATCTGTCGCTAAAGTCATGGGGTCCTTGAAAACGGAACCCTATTAGTGAGACTTCGCTGTCTGTATGACATACAGAAAATAAAAAATCGTGCCGGGCGCGCTGTTCACATCAAATCGGATGTCGGGCCGACCCCGCTCGCGCCTCAACCCCTGTACCTGCCGCGCGTCTCGTTCGCGCATTCACAATGTCGTGGCCGGCAGCCGACAAGCCGGACACCGATTAAAAATCGGGCCGACAGCCGGCCAGTGTGGACAGAGGCGCCGAGACCCGATTAAAAATCGTGCCGGCGCCCGACGCGGTGGGAACGGGGTCTAAGACGCTCTTTATCTAATCCGTATCGGAAGATTTATACCCCTAACATCCTAGTCTGTGACTTACCATCCACGTCCTCATCATGATCCTCCTCATGCTGTGATCCAGAAGTGGTGCGCTGGTGCGAGGCCGCGGGCGCGCACGCCTCGCCTTCCGTGTTGTCGCTGTCGTAGAACGAGTCCGAGCTCGGCTGGTCCTGTTATAGACGGTAGTTTCAACTCTTGCTTTGGTATATCTAACAGGGCATACCCGGGACAAGAAATAGGTCAACTGTCGAAATGACACAATAGCAAATGTCACATTCTCGAATTGACACACTCTAAACCTCTCTAAACAGAGATAGACAGATAGACATCAAATTTATAACAACCTTACGTTATTGCATCGATAGTTAATGAATGAAGTTTTTTTTTTTTATAATTCTATCCAAAAGACGAAGATAAAACGCATTTGTTTTTCGAAAGCACGTTAAGTCGATAAAAATAAATAATTTATTCCTAAATCTTGCACATTAGATGCCTTAGACTGTACATCATACTCACAGCAGCTCCTGACGCGTCAGTCCTCACACTCAGCAGGCTGCTGCTTCTCGGCAGGGTGTCTTGCACAGCCAGCAAGTCTATCTCCTTGAGCCACTCGTCAACGGGGGCTCCGCTGGTCCGGAGGCACTCCAGTCGGGCCTCGTACTTAGCCTTCGAGGTCTCCGACCGACGGATGTTGGAGCGTAGCTCGTCCATGCGCACTTCGAGTTCTGGACCGTTGGGATCGTTCGGGTCCGTCTGGAAAGAAGTGAAGGTTAGCATTGTCGACTCAGTGCCGTAAGCAGGGCTTGTCTAGCGCACTAGAAATCAACATCGGCTTCTCGGAGGAAAGGAATCTAGATTTAAAAAAAAATGGATTACGATTGTGAGAGCTTTCGCGAAAACCATTTTTGGTAAATCATTCGATCAATTTGGTTTCAATGGCAAAATTCAAATATGGGCTTTGGTTGCGATCACCAAATGCGATACCAAATGTTTCGATTTTAAAGCGAGATTTGGTTTAAACTGTCAACCTACAGGGTGTCCCATAAATCGCGACCAAGCCTGACACCGGAGGTAGTTCAATTCAAGAGCTATCGAACCAACCTAACATGACCTCAGTAAAAGTTGGACGGTTTTCGAAATATTAGCAATTTAGTATTTTTTTCGAACTTCACCCGTTTTTCACCTCTCAAGTGCCTTTTTTTTTTTAATAGTCCTTTTTTTTATTGTTACATAATCACAAATAGTTAAATTTAATAATAGCAGTGTTGTTTTGTTAAAAACGTGCGAGAGATATGAAT
>BHDV01001078.1:108634-128042 GCA_005406045.1 Adoxophyes honmai
TTTTTTAGTCAGTAGGAGCGTTTAAATACTGCGCCAAAATAAGTAACTGTACTTAAAAACGGACAGAAACGCTTTAAGGGTTAAACGTGATATTGCGGTGACAGGGTGCTAGCTTATCGCCCACAATACACTAACCCTTTCCCAGAGTCGACTCTTACGACACCCACGGGAAGAAAGGGGGAGGTGCTATTCTAACCCGGCACCACACGGGTTGCTTATTTTGCCTGAACATATAGTACGTCACGGTTTGGATCTAAATTAAAATAAATACCCTATTTTTATTTAACACTGAATACCTTCTATGCAGTTGGATTACGAGTATACGTATAAGAAATTATATTCAAAGTCGCTAAAGTGAAGACAGCAATTTTATAATGACCTGTTATTATGGCATTGGACAGTTAGCTTACGTTAGAACATTTCTAGCAAGTGTCGTAGATACACGCCCTATGTCCTACATAGAATGTGTGTCAGCAAATTGCATGTTATCAAGTAGGTACTATGTTTAACTTTCAAAGTATCATTTGCACATATGTCGTATAATAATCTCGTCTCACAAACTAAACGTCGAAGTGTCAAAATTTGCAGTATTTTTGTATAGAAACTTTGACAGCTCGATGACGAGCTCGTTGACGAGTTAGGTTCTACTTATTTTTTATCTAGGATACTGAGTTGACAACCTACAAAATGTCAAATTTAAGTCACCTGTAGTATGTGTGAGTAATGTGTGCGAATAGAATAGTACAGTATTCCCAAGAAAATAAGTCACATCGGCTGTTACCGTCTGCGCCGAGAAGCCCAGAACGATATCCGAGAGTATACCTTATCGGTTTAGGTAGTTAAAAAAATATAAACAATCTTGACGTGTCTTTTTATTTAAACGTACACTTTATAAATCGAAATCTTTACATTTTACAATTCAGGTATAAAAAAATAATTTAAATTCATAATTGAATTGTATATTATTATTATTTTCATTTTTAGACTGTGTATTTCAACAAAAAGACATGTAAAGATTGTTTATATTGTTTTAACTACCTAAACCGATAAGGTAGGTATAGCCGAACGAGTAATTTATCTATACCTATTGAACTTTATTTACAAACTCTCTGGGCACAATTTTGCTTGCTATGCACACACTTTAGTTCAGCTACTCGACGCATTTGCCGCTGGGGTGCTAGACATCTGTCATTCATGAGTCATCTGTCTGAAACTTCAATCAATAACCAATCACAAGCGTTCAGCGCGTGAAAAAATCTCCTTTATCATAGGTAGATCTAAGTTTCCCACGCCACAAAACTGATTTATTACGCAGGTACATCGTGGAACATTCTTTGTTTGGTAATGAGTACTGTAACAGTGTAACACAACACATCCCAATCCCACCTCACCCCGTAACTAAGGCGATTTGTGTAAATTGTTTTAACAACACTTTTTAATTATAAGTAGGTATTACTATAGCTACATTAGTAATAAGAATATTATATAGCCAGCAACCTATAAAAACCTCCTCATACGTGTATGCCTATTCACCGCCATTTTGCGGCACATGTAATGATATCTATTTCATTCCGAGGAGACTCGTTTCACAAATTGAAACTAATCAGAATGACAGCTCCATTATCCCGCTCGCTATTTTGATAATCCTGTCAAAACGTGACAAGTAAATTAATGCTATTTGCCGTAATACAGCGGTCAGGTAAGTTTCTGTAACTTTGAAATCCCGAAGTTACTTGTATAATGGTAACTATATTACATGGATAATCAAATTTAAAATCTTCTTCGCGTTTTACTTTTCTGTTTTCTTTAAGTTTTTTATTTTATTTCGTGTGTAGAAATATTGTAGAAACCTTTCCTAAAATGTACATTTTAATTGTTTTCTTGACCAACTCAAACTAGCAACGTACCTACCTACTTTACATAATCAATTGACGTATGAATTAAAGAAAATTTTACATTTCCTTTTTTTTAGGAAAAATACTATTCGAAACCAACAACTCGAACCGATTGATTCTGATAGTTCAAAAAATTGTCACAAAAAACATTCCGTATCTTTTTTCATACAATTTTGAATCACAACACTTTTATGAAAATTGAGGTCAACTTTTTCCGCGCACATGATTGACGGGCACGAAAGACCAGTTTAGTTTAGAAAAAAGGACAACTTTTTACATAATGGCCCGCGTGGCCCGAGCTCACCTTCTGCCCCGAGTCCCGCATGGCCTGGTAGAGGTGCAGCTTCCTGGTCGCGTCGCGCACCAGCGCCGTCTCGCGGACCACCCGCGTGGCCCAGCGCCTCGCCTCCTGGGCCAGCGTCTGGGCCACGGACTCGTGATCCATGGTCACGATGTCCACGGGATCGTTGTCGCACGCCTCGTAGTCGTACTGGTGAAGAATGGATACGTTTAGCTGGAATGCACTGAGTCAATCACCTAAAAAGTCCTAGGTTAGTGATTTTCTTGAGAATGTAAAATGACGCGATTTTGATGTAGACATGAGACAGAAGAATATCTGTCACATTTTTAAGTAATTCTATCACTTTCTGTTAAAAGCAACAAAATAGCTCTGTCCTTTAACTAAACGTATTTCTCCCTGTCAAAGGAAATAAAACTTATAAGGGATCGACCAGCCTTGCCTATACCTAGGTAAAAAAAATCGTGTAGGGAGGGTAGAAAAGCTTCTGCTCACCTGGATGTGCTGTTTCAACACCGGATAGTACAGGTACACGCATTGGAGGTTGTACTCCCTGGTGAGCTGCTGGGCCTGGTCCCGGATCTTCCCGAAGCTGTGCTGCGTGGCTGAACAGGTGAGGAGCTCCGTCCGCCCCATGAGGGTGAGGAACTCGGAGACCTTCTCGTAGACCGCTGACTCCATGTTCTGCATGCATGTCTGGAGCTCCACTAGGAAGTAGCGGTTCTGTGGACAAAAGGGAAATGGAAGGTTCCAGATGTTTCAGAGCAGGAAGGAGCATTTCATTTGGAGCCACTTTTGGCATAGTTTTTGGCACAGTCGGTGATCCAAACTACATCGGTCAATGAACGTCGTCTATTAGACTGTCAGCCGACCGCCGTCACCTAATCAGTCAATAAAGAGAAAATTCCAATTTCCCGGGCTTATTATAAAGTGAGTGATTACATCGTTGAAAGGGACGCTTGGAAGTGATTTGGCCTGACAATCAATCCCTACCTGCAACTAAATATTTAACGTTTAATATGTATTTTCCTAATCTTAAGTGACGACGTTCATAAAGTGTCAAAACTAGGGCGGTGCCGGCGCTGCCCAGGCACAGGCAGGAGCAGGGAGGGTGAGGCTGGAGGGACGCAGGAATGACCAGACCAGTATCTTTAAGGGTGCAGTTTTGAAAGCTCGCACCGGGCGCATAAATTGCTAGTTACGACACTTCTTGTAATAGGCCTAACTTGAACAAAATATTCTATTGGCTATTGACTATCAAGCCAAGGGTACCTGATGGGCGTTGGCTGCCGCAATGCTGAGCAGGTAGTCGTTCCTGGCGCCCGTGGACTTCTCTTCGAGCTGGTCGCGTCGCGAGGACACCTTGGCGCTGTTCTTCTGCAGGGAGGTGATGGACTGGAAGAAGGAACCCTTCTTTTTCTTCAGTCTGAGGAGGAAGGTCAATATTGTTACGAGCTCCTTTTCGTTTCACAAAATACAACAACCCTTGATAATGAGTCTACAACAGTGCGCTAGTATTCCGACGGCACGACCGTTTTCAAACCTTCTTGGGTTTTTTTTTTTTTGCAATTTCATTGACTTTTTGTACGCTGCGTAAAACTAAAACCTATCGAACAAAAACTTTATAAAAAATGGATGTTCCCTATTCACTTCAGGCAGATGTTTTGCAGGGGGGGGGGGGAAGTCCACCAAGAAAAATTGGAAGTTGTAAAAGCCTCCGATCTCCGAAACTTCAAAAGCGCGATGTTGAACAATTTGACAGTAACTGTTGATAACGCCTGCGGAAGAAGTTCTGCTACTGGATGATAAGTGGCCCTATAGTCCGTTTATTTTGGGATGAGACTCTCACACTGTTTAAGTAAAGCTTATGATGATGATGACGTTTGAATTGGGAACATTGTAATTATAACAAACAATATTAAGAGGATAGGATTCGCACCACTTCTCCATACAAACGTAGTCCCCTGTTTTCTCCGTAAATAATGGCGTTAGAGCAAAAAATATTTTTTTCATTATATTTGTATTCGTTGTGGCTATGCCCCTATGATTTGCTTTTGTCGATTTTCTTAATATAAGAAAAAAATAAAAAATAAAAAATTTTGAAAATCGAAAAAAATAAATCATAGACACAACAGATTCAAATTTAATAAATTTTTTTTTTTTGCTCTAATGTAATAATAATTCACTGAGAAAACAGGGGACTACGTTTGTATGGAGAAGTGGCGCGACTTCTATCCTCTTAAGCGTACTTGCATTGACAGTGTTCAGTTTTACCTTAATATTTCAAAGAAAATTTTAAACTATGTCCTTTGAAATTCTCATCTTAAAATAAACAGAGTATAGGGTCGCTGTGCTTACTTCTCTTCGATGTCCTTGGCTTTGTCCCTGACGTCGTGGGCAGTGTGCTCCTCGTCAAAATACAGCTTCTTCGTCTTGTCCACGTCGGTGACAGTCAGCTGCAGCTCCTTATGCGCCTGCGCCAGCGAGTCTGTGCACTGTGGACAACAGAGAAGGTGGTGTACCCTTCATACACATATGGCTTGATATATATCAAGCATATTGAAGAAGCCGTGGTAGCCCAGCGGTTCGACCTGTGGCCTCTCAAGCAGAGGGTCGTGGGTTCAAACCCCGGGCTCGCACCTCTGAATTTTTCGGAATTTGTGTGCGATATCGAATTTGATATTTACCACGAGCTATTCGGTAAGGAAAACTTCGTGAGGAAACCTGCACACAGGGACGAAGCAATTCAATGTTGTGTGTGAAGTTCCCAATCCGCACTGGGCCCGCGTCGGAACTATAGCCCAAGCCCTCTCATACTGAGAGGAGGCCTGTGCCCTGCTGTGGGACGTATATAGGCTGATGATGATGATGATGATTATTATCCTTAGTCACCTCTTACGACATCCACGGAAGAAATGGAAAGGTCTTCTACACCACGCAGATAGCAAAAAGTGGTAACAGTACAGTATTTAGTTCAACAGATATATTACCAAAAACTGCTGTACACTATTTCTTTTATGCTTGTATAATGCTCTGAAGTTTTGAATGACGTCACTACGTGGTACAATTTTTACCACGGCGTGACGTTCCATGCTCCCACTCTGGAAGTTTGATGATCATTGATCACCTTTGTTAATGTTTAATTATTCGATAAACCAAAACACACGTGCCTTATCATTTTCCATAATCTAACTAATGGACTAATTAGAAGGATATATTAACCCATAGCATGCCTATTACAATCACTAGTATCAAATTCCTAATAGTGCAGGAATTATATACATTTTGAAATTCATATGAACCGAGAAAGCTGAATTTTTGATATGACGTAGGGAATCCCCAAAAAAGCTTAACTGGAAATTGTCGACCAAGATTTCCTATGTGGGTTTTCCGCCATCTTGAAAAAAAGGTTAAGATTGGTTTTTTGACAATAAATCGGCTATCCGACGAGATACAATAATTCTGTAAAGAAGTTTTCTGGTCGACAATTACAAGTTAAGCTTTTTGGGACATTCTCTACGTCATATCAAAAATTCAGCTTTCTCGGTTCATTTGCATTTCTTTGCCATTAATTCCCACGTAATGACAGTACTATAACTGCTATAGCAACTTCAAGATTTACATTCAATCTTTTCAATACCCAGGTGTCGTAGAACATTCGTAGCACTTTCGTAGCAGCTACGTCGTAGCAAGTCATTTAGAATTCTCTGTAGCGACCGTAGTCAAAGCACTGAATGCTTGCTACGAACACAAAGCCACCAGTTTCTTACATTTTCTATCAGAATCATAAATAAATAAGTATTTGCTCGTTCGTAAATTTAATATCCACAAGAGAGACCTATTTACATAGAGGATAGAACCTATAGAGAAACAATGTTCACAACCCCGGTCCGCAAATAGTTTGTTGATTTCAACATACTAAACGTCACCGTCACTGTCACAGAAACTGTACAGAGCCAATAACCGTAGAGAAAAAGGCACTAGCGTTACGCGCGATCTTGGACCGGCCAATAAGAGCACAGCGATCACTTCAATTGTTTTGCGGGATAATTTCCGAACAACCAAGATGACATTAGTACTCTATAGGTTCTATCCTCAATGCCTATTTAATACAAATATGAGTCTTCCGTGTGGTGTCGGATTTAAAACAGCACCTCTTCATTTCTTCCGTGGATGTCGTAAGAGGCGACTAAGGAAACAGGTTTAGGTATACTTAGGCGACAGGCTAGCAACCTGTCACTATTCTGCCTCTTCAATCTTTGAAAACCTAAAACTACGCTAGATGAAGCTCCCAAGCGTGATATAGTCATTTAGTCATAATCATGGTTTTGTCTCTGACACTTTTCGTGTGCTCTGCCTACCCCATTTGGGAACACAGGCGTGATTGTATGATTGTATGTTGCTTTTCTTCCGTGAGAGGTGAATACGGAAGGTTAAGGTATAGGTGTCAGGCTAGCAACCTGTCACTATTGTACCTCCCAACTCCAAAGCTAAATATGCAAGAAGCAACCACGTGACGTGAAATAGTCTTGGGTTTGTCTACGTAATGTTTCGTGTGCTCTGCCTACCCTATTCGGGAATGCAGGCGTGATCTATGTATGTATGTATTTTCTACGAAATATCTTGAGAATATCACACTGCTAGATTAATAGAGCTAACAATGTGTATCAATTAAAAACGAAGCACTTAGGTTCATACGCCAAGTCTCATTTTTGAGTAGGTTGGGTGAATATCAGCATTGCTGATTTTAGTAAGTTTTGGTGTCGAATTTTTTTGTGTACATTTTATCAGAAATAAAGTTTATAATGTAAGTTAGTAAATAGTTTACGAATAAAGTGGTAATATGTACTAAATAGTATTATTTCTGTTAAAATATACAAAAAAAATGCGCCATCAAAACTTAATAAAATTTGCAACGCTGATGTTCATCACCCAGTGGCACATTTTGAGTTCGCTCTGTTTTGATCTAGCAGTGTGATATAAATCCAAAGGTAAGATTGTAGGTAGACGTAATAGGGCTTTATTGGATAAAATATAAAATACTAATAAAATATAATATGCCCCGTGTGGTGCCGGGTTAGAATAGCACTTCCCCTTTTCTTCCCGTGGGTGTCGTAAGAGTTGACTCTGGGAAAGGTTTAGTGTATTGTGGGCGATGGGCTAGCAACCTGTCACTGCAATATCACGTATAAATATCTGGTTACCCTGAAATTGCTAAACGTGGCACTGGATTTTTGAATTCATGTGCTCTGCCTACCCCTCTTGGGAATACAGGCGTGAGAATATGTATTAATAAAATATATATAGCCCAACCACTTAACTTTTAATACTTGGTCGTCTTGCGAAATTTCGTGGGAACTAACGTGAGGGGAACATTGCAGCGCAGGTTGATCGCGGTAATAGCTTTGCTCCCGTGGGAGAGTACAGGTGAATCAATTACCTGAACTACCGTGTAATGTGGCCAGTAATTACCAAGAAAGGAAAAATAATCAAGTAACTTTGCTGTACTGTAGAGCGAGCGGTCTAAGGAATTCGTTTAGTCTTTAGGGCATGGAATATGGGTAAGATTTGAGCCAAGGATACACTAGGGGACAAATCGTCGTATCCTACGAAAAGGGGCGTAACTACAAAAATTTGATTTTACAGGAGACGCTTTAAACTGTTTAAAAAAATCAGCGTAAAACCTAGAAATCTAAAATTAAAAAGTAAGAATATATGACACCCTACAATTGTTATGGTTAAATATTTTTTTTATTATTTATGTAATTTAAGTAAAATATGTCACTTCATTCTTTTTACCACGATAGTTTAAAAAAAGTGTTTTTTTTACGAGGAATAAAGGCGTAAAGTTAATGCCTTAAAAATGGTGTCGTAAACCCGTTATCTCCATGGAAAAGGGGCGTAAAGGTTATAACGACACCGTCCCAGGCCAGCATATGTGCAAACACTCCGAGTGTAAAAGGGCGTAATGGCGAACACGACCGGCGATTTAGACTCCTTGTGCTTCACTTTTCCGCGAAAAAGGTCTCTAACGGCTATAGAGGCGTTATTCGATGGAAGAAACAGAGCTATTGCAATTGTGGCTCATTTGAAAAACTTGAATAGCTTTTCAAAATGAAATGACTTTGAAATATTTTTAAGACTAGTAAGATGTGGAAAAAAATACAGAATTCGATTATCAAAGAAGAGGAAAAAGGCATTAATGGTAATTACGCCCCTATTCGTAGGATACGACGAAATGTCTGGCAACATCGCGCGACACGTGTAAATACGACACAATGTAAGTCGCGCGATGTCTCCAGATATGTCAGGCGAAATCGGACGGCTTCGCTTGACATGCCGCCGACACAAATGTCTTGGGACATTTTTCCCCTAGTGTATCCTTGGCTTAAATGTCCGGGCGCTTGACATTTTCACATGTATACAGTGTGTTTATCTCATACGGGCGTATATTTTGATGCCAATAAGTGGTGGTCCTAAATACATTTACATAAATTTAATTAATCAGTTGCGTTTTTTTTCCATACAAAATAATCGAGCACGCATTGTATTAATTACACCTTAAGTTAACGAGTGATTGGCGGTTTATTTTACACGTCAAATCATGACGGTTCAATAATTTGGACGCAATACATTGCCGCTCTTGCTGTTAAGTAGCCAATCCGCACTAGGCCTGCGTGGGAACTACAGGCCAAGCCCTCTCATGCAGAGAGGAGGCCTGTGCTAGCACGTTGTATTGGTTGTATATCCGCATCTACAAATCTGCTGCTGGAACAACACCCCAACCGCCGCCAGCCGCGCTCGCTAGCATCTCGTTCTAAGGGCCTACGCTAACTGACGCGTACTACACGCATACTTACCCGCTTAGTAAGAAATTGTAAGAACACGGCTAACTGGCGCGGGCTCACGTGACGGACTATTCGTAATACTTACTAGTAGCGCTAACGCCTGTTTCGTACTAGGCTAGTCTTTTAATCGAGTTTCGGGTATTTTAGTACAGTCGAGCTCATTAATATATGAGCAAAACTGAGGGTTCAAAAATATCTGTACACCTTTATGACAATAAGGTGCAAAAGTTTACATATTTGGCATTTTGTCTGCTCATATATTTATGAACTCGACTGTAACTAAACGTGCCTGAACAATGCAAATTCGCCCGTCGCGTACTCGCTGGTACGCGGCGGACGTACGGAGCGGGACCCGCGAGCGTGTGCACGCGGCGTACGTACGCGTCAGCTAGCGGAGGCCCTAAACCTTAGGGCCTAAGGTCTATCCTGCCCAACCAACCTTCTTAGCCACGTTGATCTTGTGCTGGCGCAGCGTCTTGGCCTCGTCGGCGATCTGCTGCTGGAACACCTCGACGGCCGCCAGCCGCGCGCTAGCATCGCATTTTACCCTACCCATAGAGGACAGACCAACTTAGAGAAACAATGATGACCACCCAGTTCCGCAAACCGTCAGTTTATTAAGTACCACTTACAAACGTTCACAGAAACTGTAAAGAGCCAATAACCATATAGGAAAAAGCCACATCTCGGGCCGGCCAATAAGAGCACAGCGAACGCCGCCATGGTTTGGCGGAATCGTTTTCGAACAAATCCAATGATATTGACTCTCTATTGGGTCTGTCCTCTATGACCCTGCCCAGCTAAAGACCGGTCGCTGAAAACCGCGGAATTTGAGCGTTGCGCAGCTAGTAGCAGTTGCTAGAGTGGGTCAACGCTCGTTTTTCGGCCTTTACCAACCTTCTTAGCCACGTTGATCTTGTGCTGGCGCAGCGTCTTGGCCTCGTCGGCGATCTGCTGCTGGAACACCTCGACGGCCGCCAGCCGCGCGCGAGCTTCTCGTTCTAAGGTGTACCGTGCCCAGCTAAGGGCCGGTCGCAGAGCACAGCGACATTCGAGCGACCCGCTGCCAGTAGCACTTGCTAGAGCGGACCAACACTCGAATTTTGCTGTGCTCTGCCTTCGGCCCTGAAGGGCTTTGTGCAAGAGGCGGCCGAAGGGGGACAGGGAGCACTGACGGTATCACTGAACATCACCAACGCTTTCGGCTCCCTTTTGAAGTGATAGGGGAGGCACTTCGCTTTCATGAAGTACCCCCCTACCTCCGGCGTATCGTGAGAGAATACCTCACATAGGTATGTAGGTAGGCCCTGCCCAACCAACCTTCTTAGCCACGTTGATCTTGTGCTGGCGCAGCGTCTTGGCCTCGTCGGCGATCTGCTGCTGGAACACCTCGACGGCCGCCAGCCGCGCGCGCGCCAGCTTCTCGTTCTCTTCTAACACCGTGCGCCAGACGTTCCACATGTTCCTGAACAGACATAATGTAGTTTGAAGAGCATCAGCTAAAGTTATGGTCGTCGTACGTGATCTTTGTAAAGTTGTAGAGTCACGGGCGTTTTTTGGGCGTTTCAACCGCCTCGTCAGTACCGTCCTCGTCACCGATAAAGTAAAGTAGTTTTTCCTTGAGGGATATCTTACTACCAACGTTTGAGAGATAGGGGAAAGTTAGCTATTGATACCATTAATTGAAAATAGTCACTAAATTCGCAATGTCGCATAGTTTTGGGCCGAGTATATCATAAGTCAGAACATTATGTATATGGTGTATGAAAATTATGAAAAACATACCATTTCTCTTCGGCGCCGTCGACTTTTATGTCTGGTATGTTGGGGATCTTCTTGCTAAGGTACCCCGACGATATCTTCAGTAAGGCCTGGTAACAAAACACGTTTTTAAAAATACGGTCAAACCGTGATTTTTTCTTTTTTTTTCATTTTTTACATTTCCCAGCGTTTCTTTGCTTCTATTAGTCGCAGCATGATGTTATATAGCCCAAAGCCTTCCTCAATAAATGGTCTATCCAACACAAAAAATGTTTTCCAATTCGAACCAGTAGTTCCTGAGATTAGCGCGTTGAAACAAACAAACTCTTCAGCTTTATAATATTAGTATAGTGTAGAGTATTTCCTAGTTAACATAATTTACATTCGCATTTTTTCAATAATAGCTTTTTTCACAGTGTCGTTTTTTACTAAATTATATCACGCCTGTATTCCCAGGAGGGGTAGGCAGAGCATACGAATTCAAAAATCCAGTGCCACGTTTAGGAAATTCAGGGTAACCAGATGGTCAAACGTGATATTGTAGTGACAGGTTGCTAGCCCATCGCCCACAATACACCAACCCTTTCCCAGAGTCGACTCTTACGACACCCACGGCAACCTGTCACTGCAATATCACGTTTAACCATCTGGTCACCCTGAAATTGCTAAACGTGGCACTAGATTTTTGAATTCATGGGCTCTGCTTACCCCTTTTGGGAATACAGGCGTGAGAATACACGTATTTATGTACGTACGAGCTGTTACCCGCGACTTCGTCTGCGCAGAATAAGTATTTCGGATTGCGTGGCGTAGAATATATGGCATTAAAATTATCACACAAATAATTTTTGAATCGCATTTGACAAATATAACAGCTTTTTTAACAAATCGCTAGCACCTTGAAAATTCGCAAAACAACCACAACTGTCAACGACGTCTGCCCGCGTTCGGGTCGCGCACTCAGCGACGCGTGACGTTTACCCCGCGCATGCGCGTCACTTCAACGGTTTTGACAGCGGACGCCAAAACTCGCAAATGGTATATTTTACCCGACTTACTTGAGAATTATCGTCGTATATTGGATAATTCGCAGAATATCATTACGATTTGTAGCCTATGTGTTATTCTGATGTTTAAGCTACATTATTGTAAAGTGTCATTAAAATCCATTCAGTAGTTTTTGCGTGAAGGAGTAACAAACATCCATCCATCCATACATCCATCCATCCATCCATCCATACATCCATCCATCCATACTCACAAACTTTCACGTTTATAATATTAGTAAGATGATTAGCATAATATTGAAAAATTCAAAATGGTGGCAAACTTAAATTCCGTAAACAATTGCGTATCGACTTCATAGGCTCACGAGGCCGCGCGCCCGCGCGTTCCAATTTTAAATTATTTGTTTTCTTCTTTCGAATACCACGGATAAAGGTTTCTTAATGTCAGCCAGTTGCTTATTACGGCTGAACATAATAATATTATGCAAATAGGAACTTGATATCATTGATATGAATATTTCAAAAAGCTCGCTTTATTTCATACTGATGCTCAATTTATTCGAATTTACTAAAAGTATGTCTAACAATTACAATGTATAAATAACATGGCGTGTTAAAATTAAACTCCTCGAGCTCGTTTTTGCTGTCTTGCCGCCTTAAATCCCGGCTTGTTTCTTTTTAAAAATTTATAAAAGAATATCTCCTAATAAGTTATACCATCCAGTATCATAATTAAAATGCACAATGTAGTTAATCTGCCCTAATAATTGCGAAAGGCAGCAGCGAGTTATTATGACATATTAATGAACTCGCTCAGCTGTGTTCTGTACCTCTATTAAACAGAAGAAAATGCAATTTACCAGTAATATGTCCCGGGAATTCGCTGTTAATCTTTTATGAAGCCTGATGCTGTGTAAAGTGTTGAACATTAAACTACCAACTAAAATTTTCATTTTCTATACCTAGCTTTTTCTAACGACTCTGCTTTTTATCAGAACGTCTAGTGTAATGAAAACGATTTTGCAGTCGTTAACGAATTCGTTTGCGAGTTATCGCAACATTGTATGGAAACTGTGACAGCGCCGCCAGCGGAACGCTTGCACGACTGCACGTCTCCATACAATTACTACTAGGAGACACGAAAGACCTAGATCTAGATAATAAGGCTTTTGTCCTCAAAGGCTCGGGCAGGATAACTACACAATTGGTCAATGGGCAGGCTAGATAGCGCCCGCAGCAAAGGACAAAGCATATATGTACAGTCACGAACCGGGATTGTTGAAACACTTGCCACTGTTCGCAATTTAGACGTGTAATCAATGACTCATGTGACTGACAGATGTTACCTATTGGATTAGTATTACACGACCAAGTTACAAACATAGGTAAGTGGCTCAACAATCCCTGTTCGCGATGGTACACGCACTGCTAGATCGAAACAGAACTAACTCAAAATGTGTCTCAATTAAAAATGAAGCTTTAGTTTTATACGCCAAGTCTCATTTTTGAAGTAGCACATTTTGACTTAGCTCTGTTTTGATCTAGCAGTGCGATATCACGCGTCTTTTCCCAAATATGGCAGATAGGGCAGACGATAGATAATAGACGAAATCCGAAATCATTTCTATTCCGCATTGCGTTGCCACTTTTGGCGTATTTTTGGATTTTACGTTGATAGTTATTGAAATATTATATCTCCTGTCTAGACAGCATCCGCGCACTAATTAATAGGTTTCACCCGGCCAGAGGTCATCGTCCTGCTTATTTAATTTACATTGCATTTTCTATTTCCCCCGTGTGAGAATGAAATTTCGAAAATAAATCGCTCTTTATTTGCGAATTTCCACTTTTACACGTCATTTTCAAGTTTACCGGCGCTTCGGAAAGACCATCATTGCAAATTTTTTAGCTAACCAGCACGGCAATCTATCACAATATTGAGCCCAAAGCATGGTACCAGGTCAGTAGCTGCAGGTAAATACGCAGTCCTCAGAGTAAGCAATTACTATGGGGACAGGCTCATCAGGCGCCTACCGTACTTGCTTAACGCTCTACCTGCAGCTATTAGAAAGGAAGACAATATAAATAAATTCAGGAAAGCTTTGTTCCAATATTACCTACAACTAATTTAATATAATATATGTAAGTAGGTACTCAATAAAAATTGTAAATTGAAAGTAAAAATTATAGCGACTGAAGGGATCCCACAGTCAAACTGTGTAAACACTTATGCGGGGCGCTGCATTTATCCATTAAGTACCTAGCTGTCACATGTATAAAGAACAATAAATAATAATAATACGAACGCGCCGGAAGAATCTTGTCAGAAAGTCAAAAAAGTGGTTTAGAGACCTTACATGGAGCCTCCTTACATGGAGCTCAAATATAACTAGTTACAAACTGAATTTAGTAAAGACTTGCTTGGGCGTCACTGCCCATTCACATTGAACTTCGAACACGAAGCATCTAGTTGCCAACTAGTTACTATACTGATCACGAGAGATATGTGTGCCATACTTACTACTGGTTATCTGAGTTTCTGTATTTGTGTGACCAATTTAACGACATTTGCTCAAGTCTTAGCGGCTAGCAATTTATTTATAAAATAATAAGATTATAATTAAAATATGTATCGGCGCAACAACGTAACAACATCTAACTTTTTTTTTGTTTCTAAGGGTCTCCCCATTTTAGTCGACGCCATTTCAGCAAAACGCGGACGGAGAGAGCAAGACAAGACGTCAATTGGCTCGGCCATGCTCGGCCTACACGAAACGAGCCGATCGACGCCCTGTTCGCTCTTATTGCGTTGACATGCTTTTTTCGTCCGCGTTTTGCCGAAATGGCGTCGACTAATGTGTGGAGACTCTTAGACTTAAGCAAAAGTCGTCCCTTCTAGCGACAAAGTTACTAGATTGGCAACATTGGGGACACAGATTCGTTTTATCGCGTTTGAATAGCATCGTGTGCGATATACAGTTACTAATTTGTAATTATTAATCAGTTCCGTTACTACTGTGTGAGAAAGGCCTAAGAGTGGCGTATTCCAACAAACTACATTCTCAGTTGAACCTATCGTAAACTAGCGAAATGTTGCAAGAATCTCTACGAAAATTCACCGACTCTATAGCCGCTTATATCGGCGCCTCAGTATCTCCAACTGTACCATCGCGAACAGGGATTGTTGAGCCACTTACCTATGTTTGTAACTTGGTCGTGTAATACTAATCCAATAGCTGACATCTAGTCTGTCACATCGGCCATTGATTACACGTCTAAATTGCGAACAGTGGCAAGTGGCTCAACAATCCCGGTTCGTGACTGTACCTAAAATAAACGGGGAATTATTACGCAAATGGAAGGGTTGTCTCAAGCCGTCTGACGTGGGTCGACTGACCATCAAAAATTCCACGAAGGTCAGCCGAGCTTCGAAATATCTCCGAAACAGATCTATAGAGAACAAACATTTAATTGGGTTTCAACGCGATACAGTTTCTGTGAATTTGCGATGAGTGATATTTTCAGTGATTCTCTGAACACGACAAAGCGTCGCCGTGTTTGAAAAAAATATACAAAGCGTCTAGTGTAATCAAAACGATGGTGAATTCGATAACGATTTCGTTTGCGAGTTATCACGGAATTGTATGGGCCACGGCAGTTGTGCAAACGTTCCGCTGGCGGCGCTGTCACAGTTTCCTTACAATTTTGCGATAACTCGCAAACGAAATCGTTATCGAGTTCATCATCGTTTACATTAAACTAGACGCTCGGGTCGACGCTGTGGTTTTATTCTCTAACGTAACTAACTACACGACGAGCTCGACGTCGAGCTTTCAAATTTTCCGTACAATGTGACAGCTAATTTTGGGACCTCGACGTCGAGCTTTCAAATTTTCCGTACAATATGACAGCTAATTTTGGGACCTCGACGTCGAGCTCGTCGACGAGTTTAGTTAGTTACGTTGGAGAATAACACGACACTGGGTAAAATAAAACTGTATTCATCACTAGGTACTAATAATATCTCCACATGCTTGCAAAAATATAAACTGTGTCGGTTTGTCTGATGGATAGATTAGTCCTGTATCAAAATATAGTTCTAGCAGGATGCCGGTTAGCGAATTCTAACAAACGAAGCGTGTCCAACAGCTACCTAGTCCACGACCAGTGGTGTTATTAGTCTCTAACGTAACAAACTAAACTCTTCGATGAACTTGAAGTCGATGCGAAAATAAATATTAGTAGTGAGAAATTGAAAAAAACACAACTTTCTTAGGAAATGCTCATTTATTGACAGACATCAATTTGCAATACGTCAACTACCATAGACACATCAGAAATATTTAAGGGAGACTTTTAGTTTATAGTTCTAGTTTTAGTTTTTTCTCAAAGTTTTAGACCTAGATATAATTTATATAGTTTAGTATATTTCTCTAATTATTGTGTAAAATCTATTATTGTTATTGAAATTAAATTAATACCTTAGATGATTAAATATTAGTAGCTATATTGTATGGAAAATTTAACAGCTCGACGTCGAGCTCATAGCTCATCGACGAGTTTGGTAGTAACGATAAAAAATATCACCACCGTTTTTCGCCGTCGGAGGCTACAATTAATTCATAAAAAATGTAGATATATTGCTATGTATTAAAGGAAAAATAACATGTGGAATTCAAATGTATAATACAGCGCCTGAATTAAATACGAACGTAAATTATTAATAATGTAAGCCTCGCGTTATTATCACGTATAACTATTAGGTATTCAAATAACCGTTGTTAAGACAGCGTAATTGTTTTTTTAAGTGTTCGCGAGTTGTCGAAGATTGAGTTGATACATTTGGTAGGCAGGTTTTGTTGAAAATAATGGATTATAATTGGTGACGCTGCGTCAAGGACGAGATTTGAAAGATTTAATGTTAGGTATGGTAGTAAAGTTTGTTACATGTATTTACTTGCTGAATTAATTTGCTTATAAAATGTCCATTAGGGCTTACTTACACTAACTACAATATATGGTAGTATGGAATTCACACGCTGTATAGTAAGTTAGTAGTAACTAGTTTTTTTTTTAATTTGCAAAGCGGCAATTACAGTTTGTCGTGCATGCGGCGACCGCGAGACCATAAAGAACACAGTGCCGAACGCATTCGGCGAGCTGAAGGTCTCAGGCCTGACTCTGGCGGACGATCTAGCGTAAAGACGATGTTCGCTGACCAAAGTAGTTTGGAAAGTAAGCTGCGACCGCATTAGGAAAGTCTGAGTGTAATTGCTGCTTTACTTTCGTTCTTGGCTCGGGAAAAAAATTAATAAATTCGCTCAGCTGCATCGGCATAAATTAAAAACATCAAAGCAAACTGTAAGGTAAGCATCCCTGTGCTCGACACTGACCCAATATATGGCACTTGCAACCTTATGTCATAGTAAGACAGGTGACAGATCGGTGTCATGTACTGGGCGTTGAGGCGTCGAGCATTGGTACATTTACCTTAATCGCAATACACAAAATAAAATTAATATTTTCTCGAGTGGATAATAAGGTCGGATGTGAAGAACGGGCCAAATGCTCATAATGCCTCCTAAGTTGAACGAAGTTAGACGAATACGATATCGTAGAGGCACTTCGGCTTGCCTCGGCAATCTTCGGCTCGCCTCGGGCGACTTCCATTTGCTGTCGTTTTGCGCCCGATTCAAAGGGCCCAATGAGCTCATCGCGAAGTCGAACGAGAGTACACTTCGGACTTAGCCGGAGTTTGCCGAGGAGCTTTGTGAATAGTGAAAAGGAGGCATTATAATGCCTTTTCTATGACTCTTATAATTTATCTCTTGCTTAAGAGGATAGGAGTCGCACCACTTCTCCATACAAACGTAGTCCCCTGTTTTCTCCGTGAATAATGACATTAGAGCAAAAATTGTTTTTTTACATTATATTTTATCTGTTGTGACTATGCCCCTATGATTTGCTTTTATCGATATTCTAAATAAAAAAAAAAACTTTAGAAATTTTCTTTTCATTATTCACGGAGAAAACAGAGAACTACGTTTGTATGGAGAAGTGGCGCGACTCCTATCCTCTTAAGTATGCTAAGTTTTGAACATAAAACTACCGTTCAACTCGTGTGTTTGGAAGCAGCTGTGGTTTCAAGATAAAGCTCAAAATATGTTGAGCTAAACACAATTTGATAGATACTATTGACAAATATTAACGCTCCTGTGGAAATCGCACATCCGACCTGACGCTACACGAGCCGAAAAAAATAGTATAAACTTTCTTATACCACATAAAACATAGAGAAAAAATCAAGAATAAAAAAACTCGTAAAGCCGCAGGGCTGTCTAACGCGCTCGGAATCGGCACAGCTTGGCGGAAAGCGATCCTGATTCTCAGCGTCTCGGTGAAACGCTTTCATGAGACACACCAATCCCCAATAATCAATTCACGCGACACGAATTTTATTAGTAAATCTTAGGCTTCTAACGTGCCTAGGCTTCAACTTTCAAAATGTTACGCGATACCATTTGTTTTATTTTAAAAGTGAGATTTAAAGCGATCGCGATTCCGAGCGCGATAGACAATTTATTACTACGACGATGTTTAATAAAAAAGTAACACTGCTGTGGCTTTAATCAATGTTGCTATATGAGAAATCAAAAACCAATTTTCTGATGACAGACTCAAAAACATTAGATGGTGATGTTATTCTCTAACGTAACTAACTAAACTCGTCGACGAGCTCGACGTCGAGCTTACAGATTTTCAAACCTCGACGCTACGTTTGTTGCCATACCTAAGCTATATTCGTCAAGAAAGTACCTAACATTCGCGTAGAACTTTTAGGTTTGTTTTAGAGAATAAAGCCAGAGATGCGTAATGACGGATAATGCGTATTATTAAATTTAAAGCCCGTCACAGACTACGCATATACGATAATATTTTATCTGCGTATAATTGCCATCTTTCCATATGTCGGTGCCAACAGATAGTTGACGGTAAATCTGCGCTATGTGTGTTAGCTTATTGAATTGTATAGGGACATTGACAGATATCTGTTCAGTAACAGATATCTTACCGTATCTGCTTAGTGAGTGACACGCTTAAGCGTAACGCAAAAACAAATAAACTTATAGAAAAACATTCGACCGTTCACACTCAGCTGACGATACGTTAGTGACTTTAGTTACTGAGTCTAATACGCGCGACGCATATCCATCAGATAAGGGGGCATCCATAAATTACGTGAGGTGTTTTTTTAATTGACGGCCGGATAGCCCAGCGGTTAGAGAACCTGACTGTGAAAAAAAAAAAAAAAAAAAAAAAAAAAAAAAAAAAAAAAAAAAAAACTGAAATGGTGAGATGTCGCGAGATTTTATACAACGTGAGATTTTTCAAAATGTGGATTCGTTAAGTAAACGTGTTGGAGTGTTATTGTAAAAAGATAAACCGGCCAAGTGCGAGTCGGACTCGCGCACGTAGGGTTCCGTACCAAAAACTGCAAAAAATCATAATTTTTGTATGGGAGCCCCCCTTAAATACTAATTTTATTTTTATTTAATTATTTATTTTTAAAGTTGATATTTAATTAAACATTCTGTGAGC
>BHDV01001078.1:137370-168150 GCA_005406045.1 Adoxophyes honmai
AGACTAAGTAAGAAACTTGACAATACTTAATGTCTTTAACTTTTTCTAAGTTTCCTCGACACTGCTCATTTGTTTCCAGTAAGCTGACGAATTAGGCCGTCTTAATTGCTCAGAAAAAGTTAAACGTTAATCTCTTCCAGGGTACATAAAACCCTAATTAAGCATGGCCTTGGCAAATGTTTCCTTTGTTTGTTTTTTTAATGAATAAACAAAGTGTTTTTGAACATACATAGGTACACACATAAATAAATTAGACACATTTTCAACGTTTCATAGCCTCTTTTAGCACAATTTTATGTTCAAAGTTATATTAAAGAGGTAGGGTAACCTGGTCTAAGAGTACGCAACACCAAACGCCGTGAAGTTGTTCACGATACGCGGCTAACGTCAGTTGTATTTTGATGGCAATCGTGATAAGGAGTGCTGTGCGAAAAATAAATCAAAATGGGATGAAAACAAAGAAATTACGTAAGTTTAAACATTTTCTCTTATAAATTTAAATATTTTCAACATTTTAGAAGTATTTTTGAAATGAGATCGCAATTATTTCGTAAAACCATAGTAAACTGTTGCATTTTCAAGGACAATACCTACCGCATGGAGTGAGTTTAATTCTCCTCAATGCTAAGAGATAGGGTTGACTTCCGCTCATTTACGATTTGGTTAGATTGTGTAAGAGTACGCAACTTCACACTGTATATACTTAAGTACCAAGAAAAACATTAAACAGTGCCCCAAAGAAGAAAACCAACCCTGCCTCAAATTCACTTTCTAAAAAGGCTAAGGAAACTATTAAAGTGCCAAAGAATAAGCCCAAAAAGAAGGTATGGAGATGTCCACAATGCGCTGAAATATACGTAGACCCTCCAGCGGAAGACTGGATAGGATGCTCAAAATGCTCGGAGTGGTGGTTGTACAGCTTACGAGGTTGAAGGAGAATTCATTTGTCAAGTCTGTAAGTAAAAATTAATGAATGACTGTTCCGCGTACTCTTATCCGATGATAATTGTAAGAGTACGCAATTCCCATTTCTGATTATTTTCTGTTTTTGAAGAGATATAACAAAGATAAGTTTTTTTTGGTATTATTTTATAAAAGATGTTTAAATTGTAGACCTAATAAATATCTAGTTGATTTCTTTCATTGCATTTTAATTGTTTTATTGTAAGTTGAACTTTAAGTGCGTACTCCTAGACCTGGTTACCCTACGATTGTGACATTTTTTATGTCGCCAGAAACACATACATTACGCCTGTATTCCCAAATAGTGTAGCAGTGCACACAAAACGTTACATAGACAATGACTGTTTTATATTTCATACTTGTAGCCACCTAAAGAGTAATTTTAGGATGAGACATTGATTAAAGAGGTATAATAGTAACACGATACTAGCCTGTCTTCTAAAACATACTTCAAACTATTTCCTTAGTCGCCTCTTACGACATCCATGGAAGCAATGTAGAGGTATTATTCTAAGCCCGACACCACACAGCCTAAAACATAACATAATTATCTAATTAGTTACATCCTACGACATCTTTGTATGAAATGTAAAAACATTAATTATCCAGAGACCACACGGGACCATGTGTACAAATACAAAACATAGATATCCACAACACAATTTTAAATCTCATCTGAAATTGAGGTCCCCGTATCACACTCTTAATTAAGACCGTACCTACAACGTGTCCCTCATCCCAAACTGGAGTCACCCGACCAAAAAGAACAAAGCGATTGACGGCTTTGATATGATTGACAAGTTTACTATCTACTTTGTTAGAGATAAACTTTCTATTAGTAGAGGATCCCGCTACAACGACCTTCACTGAGCTGGTTTATGGATCAATAACATTTTGTATGTAACTTAATATAATTATTATGAAAAATATATTGCAAATGGGTTGCGTAGCAAATTTCAGGTTTTTTTTTAATATTTCACCGGTTTGGTTAATAGAATTTTTTTTATACCAATCGAAAGTATGCAGCCCATAGTATATGAAACAAATAGGTTGCCTATTTTTACTGTACCAACCCGGTACAAATTACTAGTATCGATTTACCCGTTCATACCTGGCAACCCAAGGGTTGTGATTGTGACAGGAAAAAAATAGGCAACCTCACTTTTTCATGTATCTACTATGGGCTGTATGCATACTTTCAATTGGTATAAAACCGGTGAAATATTAAATATTACATATATATCCTGGACAGAAATTTGCTAGGCAACCCACATACAATATAGTTTTTGATATAATAAATATGTTTGATCCATTAACCAGCTCGGTAAAGGTCGTTATAAGACGGGATCTTAGACTATATCACGTGGTTAGCGAAACCTAGGCGTATTGTTGAAGTGATGAATGGAAAATCAAAGTTTCTGTCTCCTTGTACCCACCCGTAATTGCGGAGTTACTACATAGTTCTGTGCGTTGTGTTTGGAAGAGTCTTGGAACTATTCCGCAGTTTATAGTTTTGTCCCGTGTGTGGCTTAGAATTACTTCTCTCTACGTTTTCTAGTGTGGAAGTCGTAAGAGACGACGGTAATATGTTGAGGTAGGCTTTAGGCGACAGGCTAGAAACGTGTCACTACTATACGCTGGCTACAAAAAATTCACATTCAGTCACGGTTTTTAACCGACTTCAAAAAAAGGAGGAGGTTCTCAATTCGACCTATTTTTTTTTGTGTGTATGTTACTCGATATCTCGGAGACCCGTGGACCGATTTTCAATTTTTTTTTATTCGAAAGGGTATAACTCGAAATTGGTCCCATTGGCTCGAAACTAGGATCTGATGATGGAATCTTGGAGAAATCGAGGGAACTCTTCAAATTTTATATCGAGATGCATGGCACGGCGTTTTCGGTAATTTGTTGATGAAGTCAAGATTTTACATTCAGTAAACAGAATATTTTCAAAATATTGCTAATCTGAAGTCGGTTTTTTTTTTGTTTAAAATTATACTTAGAATTGAAACTAAAGGGTTTGTTTTGGTCACGTTTCGTGTGCCCTGTTTTCCCTATTTGGGAACACAGGCGTAATTGTATGTAGATTAGATGTAGAATATGTATGTGGGATCGAAAATGATAAAAACCACGTCTTTGAGCTTATTTACTCGGCGAGCTCTTAACGTTACATTGTGTTCTTTATCTTGTTTTCATTCATTCTTTCTCTTTGTTACACATACACACGGTTCACGCTTTCTTCTTTCCTCACACATACGTCACACTGCATTCCATTGCACTCATCCTACATGTATGTATGTTTAATTACCTTGTCTGTATATTAAATTACAACGCTTATATCCTCGTAAAAATATAAACTCGTATGTAAGATTTTTTTGAATTTTCGTATGGTTGTTTTGAGAGCTTAAAATCTTTTATTTTCCTTTCTTTCTTTTGAATATTTATTTCAATCGAGCCTGGAATTCAAATCATCTACCATGAAAGGCCGTCAGTATGTTCCCACGTTCTATATCTTGTAAGTAAATACGCACCTTTTTTCACAGCCTACAAATGCCGCGAGATCTGGCCAAGTCTAGAGCTTGAGAGAACTTTCAACCTTGGCTTGGACGCTGCACTGCTCCTCATCCCGATCTTCGTGATGTCGTTCGCCTACTCCTTGATAGTGACGAAGCTGTGGAGGGGCATGCGGCATGAAATACAGCATAACTTCAATTGGCAGAGACAGCGTGAGTATTAATAAATAAATAAATATCATTGGACAATATTCACGCCAATCTAGTCCCAAATTAGGCAATTTAGGGCCGGCGCTGACTGCCGGCATGGCACGATTTTGTTACTAATCTGAGAAAGGCCGCGGCATGCCACGGCGTGCCGAAGTATTTCACGGGTTATATTTTTGGATGCTGCGGCACGATTTGCCGTGCCGTCCTCTGCCATGCCGGCAGTGAGCGCCGGCCCTTAATGCGTGTTATGGGTACTAGACAACGGATATACTTACTTAAATATAGATAAACATCCAAGACTCGAGAGCAAACATTCGTATTCATCATACAAACATCTGCCCCTACCGGGGATCGAACCCGGGACCTAAAGCTTCACAGTCAGGTTCTCTAACCGCTTGGCTATCCGGCCGTCAAAACAAACCATGCATATCTATACGCTTCTTTGGCACAGAGGTAGGCTGGAACTTCTTTGTTCCACTTGCTACAATCCTGACATACCTCTTTTACAGTGTGATAGAATGATTTATTTATTTATTTATTGAGTAAAATACAAGTATGCTTAGTTGGTTTGGACACATAGAGAGGATGGATGAAAGAAGACTGACAAAACAAATCTATACGGGGAATGTGGATGGGTGCAGTGGGAGGGGAAGACCTAGACGGACGTTCCGTGACCAAATCGCGGACGTTTTAGAAACAGGTCAGGTCAAGAGTACCCGAAACCGACGAGCATGTATGAGGAGATTGATGAATGTGGATGAAGCAAAAGAGTTATGTCAGGATCGTAGCGAGTGGAACAAAGTAGTCTCTGCCTACCCCTGTGGGAAAGAGGCGTGACGATATGTATGTATGTATGTATGTAAAATACATTCTAATGGCATTACAGTCTGTGCCAATGAGACATGAGAACTACTATTTAACTTAATCTAAATTAATACTAATGCTATACATAAGGACACTAGATTTTCTTACATCCAACAACTAATCCGTGTCGGACAGTCTAGTGTATCCACATTAGATGTACGAGTCAGTGTAATTCCCCCTTACGTTTTACTCGTCAGTATGTTTATACGTTGCCTGCTTCCTACATTTAATCAATGTTAGTTTGAATTGTCCCATTTTTTTCTTAATTTACCGGCTTATGAGCGACCTTATTAAAATACGTCATTATCCCGCGCAAAGTTAACCAACAGATGCGTTTGACAATGGATGAATCGGCCAAAAAGTAAATGAGAATTAATTAATGAGGGATGGAGACGCGAACGTTAAGGACTATTTACACATACCGGATGACCGGGCTGCGTCGGACCGGAATTGAATCATATTACTCACGGTTTTTGAGTATAAATTAGAAAGATATGCACAAAAACTTATACGGATGTTAACGGTTATTACCTAAGATAGTAAAATATTACATCTATTAACATTTTCCTTCTACATAATATATTAAGTAATCAGAATCTTTCAGCAACTAGACTATTGAAATATTTTATACGTTATGTATTTCTATTGCCGTTTTAACAACAAATACAAAAAACTATAATAAAATATATAATTATTTACGGGGGCTCCCATACAACAATCTATTTTAGTACGGAACCCTTCGAGTGCGAACCCTACTCGCACTTGGCCATTCTTTAAGGTTCCGTGCCCAAAGGGTAAAAACGGGACCCTATTTTACTGAGACTTTGTTGTCTGTCCGTCCGTCTATCACCAGGCTGTATCTCACGAACCGTGACAGCTAGAGAGTTGAACTTTTCACAGATGATGTATTTCTGTTGCCGCTATAACAACAAACACTAAAAATAAAGTAAAATCGTTATTTACGGGGGACTCCCATACAACAATCGATTTTGGTTGGAACAAGGTAATTTGGCCGGGTTTTTTCTTTTTCGGTCTGATGCAGTCCATTTCGTGTAAATTATCCTTAACCCACAATTGTCTGTGTTAAATCATAACCCTTTGCACTGTTCAATGTTTGTAGAGGCACATGATCCCGATCTGTCCGTTTGTTGAGAGAAAATACGTACTTAATAAACCTTCCGTAAAGAGATTAGGATGAAACCCCGGGATATTAAAAGCCCGTCCCCAAACACGTGTTGGAGTATGTGAAATTGTGTAATAGAATTGATGAGGCTGGTAGAGGAAAAAGGGTCTCACAGCCAAACCTATCAAGCAATTAGTTTTATATTACCTTGGGAATTAGGTTCGCATTTCTGTAAGCGAATGCATCAGGTACCTAAGACGTAACTACTGTCATTTCAAAGCACATTTAGATTTAAGTTGCCGTGTGGTGTCGGGTCTAGAATAACATCTCTCTATTTCTTCCGTGGATGTCGTAAACGGCGACTAAGGAAATAGGTTAAGGTAATTTTGTGGCAAAGGCTAGCATCCTGTCATCTAAAGGTATGGTAGAATTTCCTGCGAAGCGTGAAATAGTCATAATCATGGTTTTATACATTTAGCGTTTCGTACAGTCGTGTAGCGTTTTGAGAACATAGGCGTAATTGTATGTATTAAGAAAACTATCAAAAGACAGATTTTTATTACTTTTTAGGGTTCCGTACCTCAAAAGGAAAAAACGGAACCCTTATAACATCACTTTGCTGTCCGTCTGTCCGTCCGTCCGTCCGTCTGTCAAGACCCTTTTTCTCAGGAACGCGTGGAGGTATGAAGCTGAAATTTATATCAATTACTCAGGTCTACTGTCCCTTGAAGCTGTGAAAAAATCAAACTTCTAAGCCAACGCAATCAAAAGATACAGCCGTTTATGCCGCAAATTTTCGACACTTGCAAGGGAATCAAAACCTACAGGGTGCTTCCCGTGAACTCAGAATCTTGAAATTTGGTACGAAGCAACGTCTTATAGCATAGATAAAGGAAAAATTACGAAAACCATAAATTTTTAGTTACATCACATAATATTTTTTTTTATAATAATTTTAAACTTACTACCCATTTCCTCATAAACGCGTAGAGGTATTAAATTGAAATTCATACCAAATACTTAGGTCTATAATACCTTTAAGCTGTAACAAAATCAAACTTCTATGTCAACGCAATTAAAAGAAACAGCAATTTAAGCTGCATATTTTGAAACTCGCAAGTACTCGCAAGGGAATCAAAACCTAAAGGGTACTTCCAGTCGACCTAGAATCTTGAAATTTGGCAAGAAGCAACGTTTTATAGCACACATAAAGGAAAAATTCCGAAAACCTTAAATTTTTAGTTACATTACAAAATATATATTTTTTAATAAATATAAACTTATTACTTTTTTCCTCATGAACGCGTAGAGCTATCTATAATAAAAATACCATAGTTATGACTCGATTGTCGTAATGAACGAACTTTGTAAACCTTGCAGATTTGTACGGAACCCTCGGTGCGCGAGTCCGACTCGCACTTGCCCGGTTTTTTAGTAGTAATTAAGTTTTATTTTTAACGTACTACCTACAGGGGACTTGAATTCGTGGCAGCTTGGATTATTGTAAGGAAAAGCCATAAAAATTGCTTTGTTAATTTATGCCATGCTACAAAAACGAATACTGAGAAGTGGTCTCAAGGTGCCAGGACTAAATTCCTTTCAAAAGTTAAAGCGAAAACTGGTATTATTGTTGTAGGTACCTAAGTATTCGCCAATCACAAAGGAAATCGGAAAATTATTAAGGACTGTGTGAAATTTAGTTTCACAGTAAAAGTTTTTAACAAGCCTATTCTTTTCATCGCATAACTTGCCAGGTCAGATCACCGGATGTCGTTAGAGGCGACTAAAGAAAGTAGGTTAAAGTTTATTTTCAAGCGACAGGCTAGCAACCTGTGACAGTTATAGGTACCTCGTATATCCATATTATACTAATAAAGCTACAGTCTACGAAATATGTAATAAACATGTTTTTGTCTTAGTAAAGATTCGTGTGGTCTGCCTACCGCATTTAAGAATGGAGGCGTAAATTATACAGGGTAGGTACAAAAGACTGAACAAAATTTTCATATTTTCGTAATTTTTTTTTTACATGAAAATTCCGGAGAATAAACTTAACTGGGGTTACCCTATGCGTTTAACCGACCACTTGTTAAAATTACATAAATACATACATAATCGTCACGCCTTATTCCCTGCGGGTAGGCAGAGACAACAGAGCGCCATTCGCTTCTATTCTGACATACTTCTTTCGCTTCACTAACATTCATCAGTCTCGTCATACACGCTCGACGATTTCGGGTACTCCTTATTTGGCCTCCCTTTAGTACATCGCCGATCTGGTCGATATACGTTCTTCGAGGGCGCCCTCGACCGACTTGCCCTATCACACGTCCCTTGTAAATTTGCTCACATATCCTTGCTTCATCCATTCTCTCCACGTGCCCAAACCAACGCAGCATACCTTTCTCTACCCTTGTTACAATACTCTCTTTCAGACCGCACTTGTTAAAATTATGCGATCAATTTTATTTTCGGCTATCCAATATGAGTCTAGAGACCCAAGAAAAGTAGTGAGCCAGGCAGCTATTAATTTTCAAAAATGAAACCATAATGTCTACATCAGACCCTTCCATTAGATAATTATAGGTCTGCTTCAATCCCCAATAAAATTTATCTAAAATCCAAAGGGCACCCCGTCCAATGAAATTAATAATCCTTCAGCTCTTAACCGAAATTTAATTTATCGGAATATAACGTTTACTAGACAACCTTATAATAGGTAGTTACGACGTTATGTGATTGGACGTTCCGATCCTTAATTAGACAGTTGCCAATTCGATCCCCATTCGTGGCCAATCAAGTAAATATCTATGTTTATGGTTAGACATCCATAAGTCATTTCGTCGCTGTTCCTGCAGAAATCGCTATGTGTTTTTAACCAACTTTTCAGGAGACACAAAAAACTGATTTCCTCATTAACCATGTATGGAAAGTTAGTAATTTTTTTTTGAGCTATTGCCTTGTGATTTTGTACATGAAATGATAATAGTTTTAAAAAGATATAGTGAAAACTGAATTTTATACGCATAGAAAAACAGAAATTTGTTACATAGCGATAAATATTTAAGCCCTCTCCTACTAAAATATCGCTATGTGCCGAAAAACACATGTCGAACGCGAACGACACGATCGAATTAATTCGCTATGTGTGCTCCGAAAGACACATATCGGACCAAATTTTCGCGTGATATGAATATGAAACGGTCCTGCTATGTGATTAGTGACACTTAGTTATTTTTAAGGAGTTTTTAAGGGAACATTTTGACCTACAAACTTCACATGGTTATTTTTTCACATGCAGAAATAATAAAGATAGCTTCACGCCGTTTTTAGAGCATACGTAATATGGACCTAAGGTTCAAAATGGCATAAAAAACCAAAAATCGAAAAAATGTACATAGCGATTTTTGTAGGAACAGCGACGATTTGCAGACGAAATGACATCAGGATATATATCACTTTGTGTATACTAGATCGGCAATAAACTTGATAACATTTAAATTCCGTAAAAGTGATTGCGACCGCTAAAAATATTGCTAGGTTTGTTGCCGATCACTGTGTAATATTCTGATGTAGAGATTCCAATACAAAATTATCTTCTGAATAATAAATTACACCTCCGATTCAGCTTTGGTTCCGACAATTTTAAGTCTGATTACTTCTTGCGTAGATGTCGTAAAAGACGCCCAGGGATATAGTTCAGATATATTTTGGGCGACAAATCCTAAAAAAAGTGCGAGAAGCGGTTACTAAACGTAAAATAGTCATGAATTTGTCTATGACTAATCCATTAATAAATTCATTCGTGATGATACATCATGCACGTACATATATGTTAATTTCGTAAAACAGTATTTTTAGAACAATATTTCGTAGAAACTATAATCAATCTACAAAGCCCGTGACCCAAAAAACCCCTCTAAATCAGGGTAACTATAATATTAGAAACTGTTTCTAATATCTGGTAATTAATGTCGGTTTCGGGCTTCGAAGGGTTAATTAATTGTTCTAATTTCATTAAAATTTATACCCTACGTATTTCGCAAATAATCTCGTAAAGTTTGGTACGACTGTGGTGTTATTCTGTAACGTAACAAACTACACTAGACGACCTCGTGTCCAAATTCGGCAGCTAGACCTTAAGCTCGTCCACGAGTTTAGTTACATAAATACATCACGTCTGTATCCCCAAATGGAGTAGGTAGAGCACACGACACGCTACATTGACAAAACCATGACTATTTCAAGTTACGTGGCCACTTCTAGCAAATTTTTTAGGTTTTGAGTTGGGAGGTTTAGTGACAGTTTTCTAGCTTTTCGGGTAAAATTCACCTTATTTCCTTAGTCGCCTCTTACGACATCGACGGAAGAAATGGAGAGATGTTATTCTAAAACCGACACCACATGGACAAGTAGTAGTTAGTTGGTTACTATAGAGAAAAATACAACTGCGCTTCATAACACGTATCGTCACTGTAATTAAGGCTGCTAGATTGGAGTAGAACTGGGCAAGAGTGTTATTCCCTAGCGTAACAAATTAAACTCATCATCATTATCAGCCAACAGACGTCCACTGCTGGACATAGGCCTCCCCCAGGGATTTCCACAATGACCGGTCCTGCGCTGCCCACATCCAGCGGCTTCTCGCGACTTGCACCAAGTCATCGGTCCATCGGTCAAAATAACCTTTCAAAATGGAAAATTATGGAAAATTCGCGCTCGTTGAAGAGTTTAGTTTGTTACGTAACAGAATAACATTACAGGGCACGTCACTCGGATCCATAGAGGTGGGCAAAGATTGGGGAGGCGTCACTGGCAGGGGAGGCGTCATTGGTAGAATCCTCGGAACCCCATGGCGTCTCCCAACCTGGCAAGCCGACAACATGGGAGAGGTTTTAGTGGGTATGTTCCCGCTTCCCCTTCCACCCAGGAAGAGGACGGGGGAAAGAGTCCCACATAACCCCGGGCACTTCTCCATGCCCGGGCATATACGTAAAGTATTTCCTCTGCGTCAAAAAAAAGTTGGGCAAAGATTAGTATTGCCAGACCCTGTTTTGGAGGGATTGTTCCGATTTTTTATCAAAGCTCAAAGTCCCGGTCGTAATAGAATTAGTTCTGATAATCTATGAAAAGGTAACTCGATGACGTGTGCAGCCCGCAAAAGTAACAATTTATCAAATCTCAAGAAATCTGGTGACATCAAGGGTGGAGAATATACACGGCGGTTCACACATCCGAATATTCCGCAAATTTGAAATGCGACATGGTTTACCTGTGGTTTTACAGGGCAGAAAAAGGTTTTTCGAACTCCCGTTTACCTTGTTCATGCGAATTTTAATTTGTGTACAGCGGTGCTCCCTAAACACCGACAAAACAAAATGTAAATTTCTAATGCAAACATAGTGAATTTACATAAAATAGTTATTAAAATATGTTCTGTTAAACATATGTAAAGGGTTGGAGATTCAGCAAAAATGTGGGAAGCAGGAATTAGCATTTTAAGTACGCAGTTATTAGGATTTATTATCTCCGGCATCCAGGCTGGGAGATTTGTGGGAGTAAAATGGATGGCGACGGACATTTTCGGGGCGTCAACCTTCTAGGTACAGTCAGGGAATCAGAATGTTTAGCAGGTTGACCGCCTTCATAATTTGTTCGCATTATAGGACAAACTTCACCATGAAGTTCAATATTGAGTTTTTATGTCATGCAACTGGCTGGAAATACCAATAAGGCCCATTTTAGAAGTATCTCAACCTGCTAAACATCCAATTTTTTTTTTAACTGAACTTGATCTTTATTTATCTGTATGTTTCACCGTGTGTATGTTTTTGTTGCAGTATCTGAAAAATCAAATGGGAAAGACAACCTCATGCCGGCAACGCCTATCATGAGAGGACATTCAACGGAGATGTGCTGCAAGAGCAGTTGGATGGCTAAAAAGAAGGTAATCTATTTTATGTTCGCTTCTATATAATACCCGTGTGGTGCCGGGTTAGAATAGCACCTCCCCCTTTGTTCCCGTGGGTGTCGTAAGAATCGACTCTGGGAAAAGGTTAGTGTATTGTGTGCTACAGGCTAGCAACCTGTCACTGCAATTAAATACCACGTTTAACCATCTGGTTACCCTGAAATTGCTAAACGTGGCACTGAATTTTTGAATTCATGTGCTCTGCCTACCCCTGCCTGTGTATGTTCTATATAATTGTTATTTTATGAGACTGCTAGCTGCATAGTAAAAGACACACTTTTACGAGTATTGCCACATCACGCGACGTCGCATGATAGGGCCTTACAATTTTGTTCCCATCGCAAAATGGTGGCCGTAGCGGTTTTGGCTTATAGCATTTGTTTTGGCCATTGGGAAGGGATTTACCTATTCGTTAGCGTTGCGGCTGCGGCTTATGGGTAGCCATCATCATTTTGTTTGACCACGCTCGTTAGCTGGCTTCGCGTGTTGTAGACGTATTGCTTTTCTTTATTTTGCTATTTCTCGTCGGATTACGTGTTTTTAGATGGCTTTTACAATGAATAATAATGATAAAAGTAAAGTTGACAAAGAGCTAGCCTGTCACCTGATATATACCTAAACTTTTCTTAATTTTACGAACCATGGTAGAAGTGGAAAGATATTTTTCTTAACTTGACATCACAATAGGGAAGATACTAGTACAACTAATAATAGCTTGCCAAGAGAGCATTATAAACTGGTCGGTTTTCTTGGAAATTTGCATAGAATTCGCCCGACTTCACTGGTAAGTGTAGTTTCTGTATAATCGGTGTGCCTTTTCAAGCTCTACCGCTTCTTATGTATATAACTAGAGCACAGACGATAGTGAGATTTCAACGTGTTATTTTTCCGTGTTCAGAAATACATCCGTACCAATATATAAATGTGAAAGTGTGTTTGTTTGTTTGTTTGTTTGTTTGTTTGTCCGTCTTTCACGGCTAAACGGAGCGATGGATTGACGTGATTTTTTAGTTAGAGATAGTTTAGGGCACGGAGAGTGACATAGGCTACTTTTTATCCCGGAAAAAAATGATGTTCCCGAGGGAAAACAAAAATATAGTTTGCTTGATAGATCGATATCGATCGATGATAGATCGATATCAATCGATAACCGATCGATATATGATAGATCGATGGCGCCGTGTGTCGTTTTAAACAAGAAGTTTTCTTATAGTTGTGCTTTATACCGCAATATAACCGAGTTCCACGCGGGCGGAGCCGCGGGCGGAAAGCTAGTTTTTCATATTTCTAGGATATTTTATAGACTTTACTTGACACCTCTTACGACAATCAAGGAAGAAATTGAGAGGAGTCATTCTAAACTCGACACCAAAAGGCAAACTTACGCTAGATGTGGCTACGAAACTTGAAAAATTCAGTGTGCTCTGCCTATGCCTGTTTGAGAGTGAAGGCGTGATAAATATTAAACATAAAATCACGCCTGTGTTCCCAAATGAGTTAGGCAGATCACACGAAACGTGACATAGACAAATCTATTATTATGAACATAATCACGCTTTGCAACCACTTCTACCTAAAACTATAAAGATTTGCAAAGATGGAGAAGGTAGAATAGTGACAGGCTGCTAGCCTGTCGCCTAGAGCATACCTAAATCTTTTTCCCTAGTCGCTTCTTATGACATCCACGCAAATACTATGCGGGTTTAGGTAGCACACGCAAGTCGACGCCCGAGACCATCTGTCATTTTCTAACGTCTCTGGTTAGACAGTGACACAGGTAGGTGTATACCTAATCCGTCTCGTTTTGGTTTGCGCCTCAGCTTCCCAAACCGGCAGATTGATTTAGTCAGAACAAATTTTCACATTGAATTTTGCAATAAATTTTAAATTGGCAACTCACAATAATTCAGCTCCACTTTCATTAAAGTTTACAGTAAAACCAGCGTCTCGATTTTTATTATTTTTTTAGGAATCTTATTCTTTAATTAATTGCAAAACAGCCCCCAGAGATAAATTATTAAATCGAGACTGACCTCAGCAATCATTTCAGTTTTACCTCCCAGAAAACTAATTTAGAAAATAAAATATCATAACATTTCGTCATTCCCTCTCCAAATTGGTAGCTAGAATTGTAATATCTTCTTTAACACAAGCAAAAGTAATTCCATCTTTTTAATAACCTTTGACAACTTTTATTTCGGCTTTGTTTTACGATTTTACTTTCTGTTTATTAGATTGTCGTAAAAGAACTACGAACGGACAGTGTAATGGGACTTTTACGCGAACACGGATACGTGTCCGTAAAAACTTGGGCTTTTTGGCCTAATGCATACTTACATACCTACTTATTTGTATTGCGCTTTTACTCTCAAACGGGATAGGCAGAGCATACGAACCGTTACATAGACAAAACCATGACTGCATGTTGACTGACGGCATGATTGCACGTTTCGTATACAACTAGTGAAATAAAAGATTTGATTGCAATTTCTACTTGTTTTATTAGGTAAGGAAATGAGAAGGCATGCATATAATAGCACTAATCCGAAATGAGGTAGAACAAAACCGTGATTATTACACAAACCGCAGAATTGAGTGGACTTTTTTTTCATATTCCATCTGCCGACGTTTGTGCAATCACGCATAATCAACGATATTTCTCAGCTACTAGCAAAAATACCGATGCGGAGGCGGGAAATGTGGAGAATCACAAACGCTTCAAATAGAAAGAAAGAAAGAAAGAAAGAAAGAAAGAAAGAAACGTTTATTGACACAAAGGCATACAGTATCATAGTGACATTATGTTTAATTACAGTGTTCGTATGTGTCAAAAGGTCCCCACTCAGCATGATGTCTCGAAGTGAGTCTTGAGACACACTACGAGACGCTGATTTTCGGTGAGGCCCCACATAATAGCACTAATCCCTTGCATCCCTTGGGGAGGGCTTCATATTTGCACCGTTTGGTGTTAAAACCTTTAAACCAGTCCAAAAGCACGCGCGAATTGTCCGCGTATTGGAGTGCATTGCTTCTTCACTATGGGTCGTAGTCTTATTAGGCATCACAAATGCAGCAATGAATAGTAAAACCCGTTAAAATTCATCCACCCCTTTGGATAGGGCTTAATTCGGGGGCCCAGGCGCGCATGAATCTGCTTAAGAGATATCCCTCACCTTATATGCTTCTGGTGATCAGTGGGCTGGCAACTATGTTGGACAGAGGATTAGTCTTGCTGTCCAGCAGGGAAAGATGCCAGTCTTCTGGGCACAATAAGCAGGGACGGCTATCTAGATTTGGATTTGTTTATATAGGTTTAGTCTTGTCTTAATTTATTTAGAAATTAATAAACATGTCAAAAACTTACAATAAAATACAATCTATCTATATCTATACATATAATAAATCTGTAACAAGTCCGTGTCTGTACAATGAAGATATTTGAGAAAAACTGAGACTAGGGCTATTTATTAGCGTAATAGAACCCAAAACAATAGTTTTTAAAATTATTGTCTGTTTGTCTGTTTGTCTGTTTGTCTGTTTGTCTGTTTGTCTGTTTGTTTGTGCGCGCTAATCTCGAAAACGGCTTAACGTAGAAGGTTGCGGTTTTCACTGATGTATAGGCATTTTTTCGGATTAACATATAGGGTATATTTTATCTAAATCGGTTAACAAATAAAAAAGTTACGTCCATTTTAAGAATTTATCAATTCGTGCTTGAAAGCATCGTTGTTGGTTAATCGAAAACTTCAGTGTAAGCATTGAAATTTTGTAATTTATAGTCATTTAAATGATAACATGGAACTTGCAATTAAAAAAAATAGACAACATAAAAAAATCCAACATAAGATGAGCTGGCAATAACAAAGTAAACCGTACAAAATAGGGTTCATTTTAAGTTGGACGTTGCACAGGCGCGGCAAGCACTACACTATAAAGCGCGCCGCGAGTTCCGCCGCGGCCGACCCAAACAACTCAACCCCCTGAACATCTTGGGAAGTTGACATCCTACTGGAGGGCCGTCAACTACGGATCTATGCGGCCTAACCGGCGGCATCACCGGCCAACATCGCGGCAGAACTGGCGGATATGATGGCGGCACCCACGCAGATCATCCAGGCGGGTGATCTCATCTTCAAACATCCAGCCTGGCACTCCATCAACACCGCCGGAAAGGTGATCCACAAAGCCACAATCTTGGGACCCGAAGAACAGACCAATTACTGCGTCGCGAGCGGGTCGAAGCAGGTCATAGACTTCGCAATTAGCAAAAGAGTGACTGCTGAGGCTAGTTAGAAATAAAAATAAACTTAAGCCTAATAAACTTAAGCTAGTCAAAGAGGCCCCCCCGAGTTGCCCCCGGCGCAAAGGTACCCATCACACTCGCCGCGTTACCCCGTTGAATGGCGATGGACAACCTTTGCACCAGGTACGAACCCGCGCGAGCCTCCGATTCCCTCTCTCTAATTCTATGTCCCACTTCCCGAATGAAATCGATAGCATCCGATCCCCAACACCCCGAAGCCTCAAACGCCAGAGGTACAAAATAATAGTTGTTGCTTAGTTCGGAATACTTTTCGCGCTTTTTAAGCGCAGCAAAATCTGCCGCTGCACCCGCCTTGTGAACAGTTCGGCTAAGGTGCGAGGCGGCGTAGGTACTGACGCACGTAGCGTGTTGTCTTAATTGTGTTGTTTCTGTGAATAAATCCCCTTTACATTATTGTTTATTTTAGGTCTCACATTACTTTTAAACTCAAAGTCTTTGATTCATCTTTTGTTCGTTCCTTTACTTTTTGGGTAACAATGTGGTACTGCTGACTTTGTTGTTTAAAAGAAACATCCGAAGAAATAGCATCCACAAGATCCATTTCGTCTCAGCTTTTCTGAAGTTCTCTTCAATTAGAAACGGACTCTCGAACGTTATCGGCTTCATGAACTGGGTCAACTAGTTCCTTATTTTCATTCCATATTAAATGTAATTTTTAAGAAAGAAAATAATGCTTTGCTGCTTTTTTATTCAGTATATTTTTCATTGCCTGCTATCGTTCTGCTAGGTCCCAATGAAATTGGCGTTTAGTAGGTATGGAGATTTCCGTTACATTTGCGTTTTTCATACTAAATGTGTTTTCGCTTATTTATAATATATGTTCGTGTTTAAAGACACTTGAAACAAAATTAATAAAAAAATGGATCGACTAATTGCTACCAATCACATGCAAAATTCCCTAAGAAAATAAATGTCATTTTCATTTCTTTGTAGTTTAATGAATTTCTGGATTTACGATGGTAAAAATCTGCGCAATAACGTTAAATCTTGTGTATCGTTAAATTTCTTATACGTCTGCTATATTATGGAGTTATAATAGTTATTTGCCCGTGTGGTGCCTGGTGGTGGTGGTTAGAATAGCACCTCCCCCTTTCTTCCCGTGGGTGTCGTAAGAGTCGACTCTGGGAAAGGGCTAGTGTATTGTGGGCGATGGGCTAGCAACCTGTCACCGCAATATCACGTTTAACCATCTGGTTACCCTGAATTTGCTAGACGTGGCACTGGATTTTTGAATCCATGTGCTCTGCCTACCCCTCATGGTAATACAGGCGTGAGAATATGTATGTATGTAATAGTTATAAGCATGAAAGAATCGCCAATTTCATAAGTACGATCGTTGTTTGTCCACCCTCGATTGCTCCCTGTCTACCACTCAAAGGGAGTATCAAGTGTTGATAGTTTCTGTTGACCAATTTGCTGTCTTTTGTCCCAACGAAAGAACTCCACTGAATCAATATCTATAGAACAACTGTAAACAGATAGATAATCCGGTTTAAAACAAGAATCAAGAGTAAATAGTGAGAAGTAGCTAGCCTATCATTTAAAGGATAAGTATTTCCTTAGTAACCTTCAGAAGTTTAAAAAAAAAATTGTAGTAATTAGAAAAAAATAAATAAATAGGAAAATTCCCGTCCCAAAAATATCCCGTATGGCATCAGGTTTAGAATAATACCTCTCCATTTCTCCCGTGGATGTCGTAAAAGCGACTAAGGCTTCGGTTTAGGTATGCTTTAGGCGACGGACTAGCATCGTGCACCTATTAACTTATACATACATACATACATACATATTCTCACGCCTGTATTCTCAAGAGGGGTAGGCAGAGCATATGAATTTGAAAATCCAGTGCCACGTTTAGCAATTTCAGGGTAACCAGATGGTCAAACGTGATATTGCAGTGACAGCTTGCTAGCCCATCGCCCACAATACACTAACCCTTTCCCAGAGTCGACTCTTACGACACCCACGGGAAGAAAGGGGGAGGTGCTATTCTAACCCGGCACCACACGGGATTAACGTGATTATTAACTTATAGAACCTAAAAATATGCTAAAAGTTGCTGCGGTTTTGAATGTGTAACATTACGTATGCTCTGCCTACCTCATTTGGGGATACAGACATGATGTATGTATGGCGTATGTTAGTAAATAGATGCAGACTACGGTGGCTTAAAAACTTTATGAGAAATAATGGAATGAAAGCTGTTTCGAATCAATTTTCGGGATGCCGTATATGACGTGTTACTCCCGAAGATTGGTCGCGAATTGGCCCGAAACTTTCTAGCCAACCTAAATATAAATTATTGAGTGTATCCGTTTTATTTCACTACTAATAAACCCTACAAAAAATGTTACAGAATCAAAACATATCCAATGAAAAATGTATAGAGCGTTGAAGTGCGTGTGCTTTAATCTTCGACTCAATTAATCAAAGTCCCAACTCTCGTATTTACTGTATATTTAATTGGACCTTGTGACTAACGAAAAAGGGTTGCCTTTCGTTGGACGCCAAGAAAGGGGAAAACAGTTGAAGAATATAAAAGCCCCTTATCTTCTTGGCCATTCGTGACACACCCCGAAAATTATGGAAATTTTCCATTAGGAACGTTTCACGCGTAATTTTATTTTAAATGTCCCACTTTGTGGGATCAAATAACGGTATTCATCATCTTGGATTGTTAAGTCTTGACTTTTTGGTGTATATCCTAAGAATTATCTACCCGTAGTCGAACTCTTTCACATTAATGGGGCAATAGCGTGCGGCAATGTTATGTCAAAGGCCTTTATGTTTAAGATATTTTTACTGTGATACATTATAGAGTATAGACAATTACAGAAGACAAAGTAAAAATAAAAACAGAATGCTTCTGAAACACGAAAACGTCGTAGCCTAAAATTTGTGAATAAATGTGACCTTACAGGAACTAAAAAAAAAGTCACTGGTACCTCGGCATAGCTGATAATAAAAGTAAAATCGAATTGCTAAAAGCCATTTTTGTTCCCCTACTGTCCCTGATTCTGGTGAATAGAAATGCTATTATCGTTTTTTTTTGTCAAAAAATTAACCCGCTATGTAGATTTGAGAGCTACCTAAAATTATACGAGTACCCTACAAACATACGAAAAGTTATTATTAAATTTTCCCTAGGTATGCCACAAAATTCTGAAAACCAAAATTTTGAATTCTGACAAATCTTTTTGGTCTTGAATACAACCCAACCTAACGTAGTGTTTGCTTGTGTGATAATAAAATGTATTTAAATATTATGTTCGTGGTTTAACTGCAGTAAAACTGGAGTCGTAATTATAGAAATTGGGAATTAGCATTCGGAATACTTAAACAAGTTTTGTATTATTGAGTGTTTCCAAAATATACGGCCTCTGTTAATTATCGTTCGGGCAAAGTTAGCCCTGAAATCAATGATTACGTAACATAAAACAAAATTCTAAGAACGTAATTTTTCATAATTGTGATGCGTACTAATTTTACCTCTAAAATGGACTTACATCTCTACCTACTGCTAGAATAATGTCTTTTGTTGATTTACCTACTTAGGGGCCATAATCTAAAACAAAGTTAAAATTTGAGATGACCACCGTAACTTTTGAAATATTACTAAAATAATACTGAAAAAAATATGGTACCTCGAAGTAAGTACTTTCAATGAAAATTATAGCGGACTCGGTATTTTTATACGACTCGACCAACTTATGTAGTTACAGTCCTCCGAACAAAATGTATGGAGTCAACCGCAAAATGAAATTTAGCTAGCTACGGAACCCTATCATGTGCGTGCCCGACACGCTCTGGCCCGGTTTTTTATTAAGTAACTCAAATTTGTTTGCCTGGCAAAATGAAGTACACGACTGCGCGGATACAATAAAGGTGAAGAAGAAATTCGTAAAACAATATTATTACAGACGGACAGCTTTGAATATTGCTTATAATTCTGTGTTACTTTCATAGCCATAGTGAACACGCAACATGAGAACAAGGCAATATCACACAGCTTTCAAAAAGTTTGATTTCGTACCTTAAAACGCTTAAATAAAGTCGATATTGCTAAAACAGTCAGTGCTGTTAAAACCTTTGTAAACAGAGTTCGTGATTACATTTGATCACGCGATTTGATTATCAGCAAAATTGTAAAGTTTGTACCTGGCGTTGTTTAAGAGGTATTTATTTTAATAATTGTAATCATTTGAATGTCAGAAACATGCTTCAAAACAGTCAATTCGAGGATTTAATGTAAATTAATGGTGTAGTGACCCTAGCGCCACCTATCAACGAGTAGTACAACTTCTTCGACAAACTTCATCAGCAGAGCTGTCAAAGACTGTTCAGTCTCGCTAGGAAAGTAAAAGTATCGGTTGCATAAATATGCAACTTCCAATTTGTCTTTCTACATAACATCTACCTGGAAAGAAATCTCTCTATTGGAGAGTTTCCCGCGATAGTGAAGAAGGTTGATAGAGGTGACCAAATAGCCAATTACCGATGTATGATCTTAACGTAACTTAACAATAAATTGAGACTGTCTACGAATAGTGCCTAGTTCGTAGTTGTACCATTAAGAGGATTCTCAAGTGACCTTGCTAAGGCTCTTACTAAGTTATGGACATTAAATCGGACGCGTAACAGCACCAATATGGCCTACGTCTGACGTCACGGGATTTTATAGCACCTAAAGCAAATTTACGGCACGGCTGTAAAACTAACACTATAACGTAACAGATTTGTACGAATTACATAAGCTACTTCTTCATTTCTTCAGTGGAAAATTAGATCAAGCTATATTTAAGGCGGCAGGATGGCAACCTATCATTTTTAGGGTTCCGTACCCAAAGGGTAAAAACGGGACCCTATTACTGAGACTTCGCTGTCTGTCTGTCCGTCCGTCCGTCCGTCCGTCCGTCCGTCTGTCTGTCACCAGGCTGTATCTCACGAACCGTGAGAGCTAGAGAGTTGAAATTTTCACAGATGATGTATTTCTGTTGCCGCTATAACAACAAATACTAAAATTAAAATAATTATAATAATTAAGGGGGGCTCCCATACAGAAAACGTGTTTTTTTTTGCTATTTTGGATCTATTTAAATAACTGTAACAGGTAAATACTTGAAATGCGCACAGAATATTTAATTAAATATTTACTTTAAAAGGAAATAATTAAAATAAAATAAAATTAGTATTTAAGGGGGGCTCCCATACAAAAAACCTATTTTTTTGCATTTTTTTTTTGCTGTTTTGGGTCTATTTAAATAATTGTAACAGCTAAATACTTGAAATGCTCACAGAATGTTTAATTAAATATCTAATTTAAAAATAAATAATTGAATAAAAATTAAATTAGTATTTAAGGGGGGCTCCCATACAAAAATTCTGATTTTTTGCAGTTTTTGGTACGGAACCCTACGTGCGCGAGTCCGACTCGCACTTGGCCGGTTTATTATTTATACGTTTTTAACTATGTGAAACCTTAAAAATATGGCAAAGTGAATATAGGGTAGGCACAGCACACGATAGGTACCTACGCTAAATAGACAAATTCATAATTATCCGCTTTCAGCACTTTTTTTTAGTTTTAAAGTTGAATAAAAGTGGTAACATTACAGATCAAACATTAATAATATATACATACATACATACATATACTCACGCCTGTATTCCCAAGAGGGGTAGGCAGAGCACGTGAATTCGAAAATCCAGTGCCACGTTTAGCAATTTCAGGGTAACCAGATGGTCAAACGTGATATTGCAGTGACAGGTTGCTAGCCCATCGCCCACAATACACTAACCCTTTCCCAGAGTCGACTCTGGGAAAAATAATATATCCGCAGATATAATAGTGGTAGGTTGCTAAACTGGCAAATACAGAGTTTTCTGACAATTACGATGTACCTAATAAGATTGTGCTAATTATTACAATAAGTTTTAATTTCAGTCCTTTCTTACTTGTCAACTTTTCATTTACTTAGGACCATAAAATTTTGTACGCAGAAAGGCCTCAGAAAACAATTAATAGATCAACAAAATCAGAATTAATAGATACAAAACTTCGGCGATCGAGCCACGCACTTTGCCAATCTTTTCGTCTACTTACTGTTCATCGGGCAGACAAGGCGTTACTAACTAGAAGAGTATCTTTTCCTAACTTTAATAATTGGCTTAGTTTGCTTAGAATATATTTTACGCTTCAGATAGCACGCGAATTTCGGGAACAAACGTTATCGTCAGTTATTGATGAATTCAGTTGATGAGGATCAGAAAAATGGTAAAAAATCTCCGATGCTGTATATTTTCGGTACGTAGGAAATATGATCTTTGTTCAACCTCCACAGCGAATGGATGTTGTTAGTTTAACGTATTTTTGTCTGCATATCTCTATTTCAAAAATTGAAAAGGTTGCAAAATTCACTGCATGCACCTACATTACAATATAAAAAAACAAAAACACAATTTTTCATCGTTATCTCTTATATTGTTCTGTGGGGCCATATACATTCCTTGAGTGAAATAACCAGCTGATCCAGAATTCTAAATACTTAGGTTTAAAATACGTATTATGTTAATTTTAATTAGAGCGTGCGTGTGTGTGAGTGCGTGCGTGCGTGCATGCGTGCATGCGTGCGAGTGTGTGTGAGACAAGCGTGCGTGCGTATGTGTGTGTGGAAATATAAAGCGTGATGCTTATGTTCACGTATGTATGTATGTTTTTGTTCCAGGAGGCTGACCCAAGACTGACTAGAGAGCCGAAGACGGGGACTTGCTGCATGCACTCAGTGGAACTGGACTTCAGACACGTCGTGAGATCAACGCACACCGACAAGAGCATCGAAGCGAAACGCAAAGTAAGTCCAAATATTATACTGATTGTAAAAATAATTACTGACATTCCACCGGTCAAGGACTTTGAAATTACCGTCATAATGACAATACAATTATTAAGACGTCTTCGAAAACTGTTTAGTCCGTCAATTAGATTATTAAAAAGTATCGTGCAGGTATTATATTTATTTTGTTTGAAAGACAAACAATTACAAGAATACAGTGCTTATAAGTTTTGTGTGATATTACTGTTGTATAATACAATACTTGTGTATTTTTAATTAATTTATAAATCGAAAAACACGTGTTCTATATTTTGTGTAATAGACGGAGTAAATACATATACCTAATGACCACGATCGTCTATTTGAGAATTAAGAAATTTATTGTGAAAAGATTCAAACAGGCCTATAAATTCAATTACTCGACTGTACGAGCCGTCAGTGCGTGAAGAGGTGTGTCACGTTAAAATCTACAGTCATAAATTAGTTCGAAAGCTTTTGTTAAAAATCGGTTGTCTGTAAAATCGGCTTACGGACGATGGTTGAACGTGACAACGTCATAAGAAAATACTGATGGAATGGTTCCATTTTCAAAAGATTTTTTTTAATTTAATTTTATTTTATTTTGGATGAATTACTACAGTAGGTATATTCATTCAATATTATAATAAAATTAACATATTTTATAGCATGCATTAAAAAAAATACAAAAAGAACTCTTTCGAACCGGATTTGAACCAGGGACCTGTGACTCTACAGTCCACCGCTCTACCAACTGAGCTATCGATAGCTGAGAATTGGAGATGAAACTCTGATAAACTTTCTGCAACGTAATTGGTTTAATGGGACGCCTCAGATATCGAGGTAACGCCGCATACGTCATGTTTTTTCGTCCGTGCAGCCATCCATCGAATTATAAGACGTTGTCACGTCAAAAAAAAAGACTAACAGCAAATGTATAAAAAGGTAGTAAGCAGAGCACATAAACACACACACAGGCAGGCACGTAAGCACGCACACACGCACAGAAATCAACGTCAAAATTATTACATCCTTCTCTTTGCATTCGGGGTTTAAAAATAGTGAGATCAGATTGTAGTCAACAAGAGCTAAAAGTAGTGAGATTGTCGTCAACAAAAAACGCCTGAATTCGGTGCTCGAGTGAACCACAAAGAGGCAAAGTTCGCCGAGCGTAAAAAGTATCACTGAGTAAATTGTACGAGACCTGCCAGAGGGTTTTATTGTCCTATCCTATCCTATTTTTATCCATAAAATGCCAGGATAAAGTTTGTTCGACATTTTGTACAACGAAACTCGGAAATGTGGAACATGGAAGTTATTTACAAACTTGTGACTTAACATTTCTGTTATGAAAGCAAAATCAGTCTGTATGTGACCAACGGCAAACTGACACACATCTTAAGATCTTATGTTTCTAAAGACTTTTGACATAAGGTTACACTAAGATTTTCTCAATGCCACGGTATAGGGAAGTATAAAACTATTGTTTGCTTCTTATACTGTTGAGAATGATCTCTGTGTAATGAGGGGTTTAGAATTACCACTCCAGTTCTTCCGAGAATGTCGTAAGAGGTGAATTGTGAAAGTAAGTGAAGGTATATTACCTCTTTACCTCTTTGCTCCAACTTGGTGCCTAAAACTAATGCTACAAGTGCCTGCGATATCGAAGCCTGAAATAAAAGATTACTTTGTCTATATTGCGTTTTGTGTGCTCTGCCTCCTCTCTTTAGGAATGCAGGCGTATATATATGGAACTATCTCTATCTCTGAAACTATCATTAACGGGTGATAACAAAAAAATGAGAATACATTTGGGCAGCTCTAAAAAGAATACTGTCTACATTAAAAAAAAAGTTTGTTCTATAAGACGTTGCTGTCTCTTCTATGAATCATATAACGTGCAATATTTTTTTTTTAATCCGTTTTGTTTGCCGAAAATGGCGTCAAAACAAGAAGCTTTGAGACTACGCGTTGTAAACTTTTATAATTCTAACATTTATCTCGGTAAAAAGTTCACAGTGGACCATTTTTATCGAGGAAAACGTGCCAATTTCTACCATTTATAGAATTTTAGCATCCTTGACAGTAGCTCGAAAAGGTAGCAGCGGTCGACCAGCGAAGATTATGACCAAGAGGGCGTTGAAGTTACTCCACAAAAATTTTAACGATAACGATGCCATAAGCCAAAGAGATGCCGCAAAAAAATTCAATTGTACTCAACCGTACATTTGTAAATCGTTAAAAACGATCAGCCTGAAATGCAGGAAGAAGGTGAGGGCACCGGGATACACAGACGAGCAAATATCGACGGTTATGTCGCAATGTCGTTGGATGACGCGAAATTACAACGGGAAATCGTTTATTTTAGACGATGAAAGTTATTTTCCTTTGAGTAAAACCCATATTCCTGGAAATGACCGGTACTTTACCAGCGATGTTTCTACCACACCAGAGCACATAAAGCATAAGTACAAGCACAAATTTGAGCAAAAAATTATGCTGTATGTATTCATTTTTGAAAGGGGTATATCAAAACTGTGGTTCGAACCAAGCTGTGTGGCGGTCAATCAAAAAGTGTACTTAAACGAGTGTCTGAAAAAAATACTGGTGCCTTTTATTCGTAAATATCATGCAAATGAAGAATATGTTTTTTGGCCTGACAAACCATCTTCGCACTATGCAAAAAAACGCTACAATTCCTAGAGGTAAATAACATCCCATTTGTACCAAAAACGCGTAACCCAACAAATCTTCCGCAATGTCGTCCGATAGAAGATTTCTTCGGTAATTTGAGCAGTTTGGTGTATAAAAACAATTGGGGAGCAGAGAACTGTGCCCAATTAATAAAAAGAATAAGGACATTTGTGCGGAAGATGAACAAAGACGCTGTCCAGCGGTCTTGTACTAACATATCGTCTAGGCTCCGACGTACAGCTGACCACGGACCCTATGCCAATGTCCATTAACGTTATTGTACACTTATACTTGTAAATATTCTACAATTATAACTATTTTTTAAAAACATCGCAAAAGTTTCTTTTAAATACCTTAAAAACATATTCTCATTTTTTTGTTATCACCCGTTAATCACAGTCAGTGTGGGTAAGTCCGGCATATATTTTGCAGAGATGACTTTGGGTTGTTCTAACTAAGTAATTTATTAAGTTACGTATATGTTTGAAATTGCAATAGATACAGAATTTAATAATTTACAAATTACTGTTATTGTAATATAATTTTAATAATATTTACGCGAAATATCGTCATTTTTATAAAACTTGGCGTGTAGACGGTCTTCCCTTACAGAAGAAGGCAAGTCCGTCTAGTAGCGATTTCTCACCCTATTTAGCTGATATTGAGTTCAAAGACAAATTGGATGATACTCTGAATCATGCCATTGAAAACAATACTCTGATCGCTGCGAAATAAGGTTTGGATCCCTAGTTATCACCATTTTTCTAAATTGAAGGCAAGTCCGGCATATACTACAGAGATGGGGTAGTAAACCTTTTTTTGGGTTATTGAGATAAATATGTACCAATATTTTATGAGAAAAAATGAGCTCAAAAACAATAGATAGGTAATTATTCGAAAGCAGATAGTGTTACTTATTATTGTAGTTCGGAGTTTTATTAAAAACCAACAACGCAACCGTCTAAAAACTTTCTTAAAACCTTTCATCTACATAAAACTGTTGGCAACATCTGCCACAGGGCAAGTCCGTCATATGACGGAATTACCTTGTTGTGCTGTAGACGGACTTTCCAATTAGCAACATTAAGACGGTAGAAAATTAATGCTCGAATTCTAAGGAAACGAAAGCAGTTTTTAACGATTGAAGTATAGAATAGAGATAAGCAGTCCTCGAATTACTTACTGAGTTACATTTTTACTGAAAAATCGCATTAAATAGATTTTTTCACATTTTTTAAAAAACACTCTGCCAACTCGCATCACGAGTTCAAAACGCGTAATGACTTGTAACGCGCATATCTCTGCCGCTCGATGTCACAGCGCCACCTTTTTTAGAGCGTTGGAACTAGGAAGTGAAACTGCTTTTTCGACATTAGTGTAAGGTGCGTAGCTATTCAAATTCAAGAGTTATAGCAGGTAGACGGACTTGCCTCGTGGACGGACTTACCCACACTGACCTTAGGCTTCTTTTTTAGGATAATTCTACATTTCCGCAGCATATCAGCAACATATAATTATGTTTAATAATTTACGGATAATTTACGTTTTTAAACCGAGTTTAGCTCGACAGTCATGTTTCGGGCTAATTCGTAGCCCTTCAGGAGCCGCAGCGGCTGCTGCTCCTAAACGCGCACTGCGCGCCTTCGCTCTTTTCGCGCGAATCAACCGCCGGTTCCTAGATGAAGGGCTACGAATTAGCCCGAAACATGTCGAGCTGAACTCGATTTAAAAACGTGAGTTATCCGTAAATTATTCAACACTGTGAGTCTCACGGTAGTTTAATGTTCAAAATCTCCTAATTACATTAAATACCAGTAGATATTTTGTCTAATCACATTACTTACGCGTAGGAAATCAGGAGCAAAAGCTAGTTTAATTAATAATACCTCAATCTAGTGGATTTAATTCAGTTAGCAGACATCTCTCGCAAATAACACAGACCGTAATAAATACACAATTACATGGTAACTCACTCACTAATTTGTGAAATTTAGCCAAATAACTTAATAACAAGGTTTCCCCACCCAGTTGAATTAAGTATTTGTGAAACTGAAAGCGAATCACAAATTACACGTAGTTGTGAACAGTAAGTGGTTTGAATTGCCGGTAATACGTGGGATTAGAAAAGACAAACATACAATTGCCTTGTGGTGTCGGGGTAGAATAACACCTCTCCATTTCTTCCGTGGATTTCATAAGAGGTCGCCTCTTCGCCTTCGCTTAAGGAAATAGGTTTAGGTATACTTTTGGCGACAGCCTAGCAACCTGTCACTATTCTACCTCTTCCATCTTTGCAAACCTAAAACTATGCTAGAAGTGGCTGCGAAGCGTGATATAGTCATTAGTCATTATCATGGTTTTGTCTATGTCAAGCCTGTGTTCCCAAATGGGGTAGGCAGAGCACACGAAACGTGACATAGACAAAACCATGATTATGACTCACCCTTAGCATCCACTTCTAGCATAATTTTAGGTTGGCAAAGATGGAAGAGGTAGAATAGTGACAAGTTGCTAGCCTGTCGCCTAAAGCATAATACCTAAGCCTATTTCCTTAGTCGCCTCATACGGCATCCACGGAAGAAATGGAGAGGTGTTATTCTATCCCGACACCACACGGGATTTTTGCTGTAAGATTCACTGCTAGTCTTAAGGCGATGTAGTCATAGCTACCCAAAAACGGGATCCTAAACTAGACTCAGTGTTACATGTTTAAAAAATATACCATAGTTTACATTTCTAGTAGGTATGGGATATAGGTAATTCCATTTCAATTTCTGATAGCCATTTTTCTAATGTGACGAATACTTTCTAGTACCGTAAGTAGCTGTTTATACCTAATGGAAGTGGCAGTGCTATTGGTCTCTTGTGGAAGTTAACTAACCCATACAAGTCGTTAATAACCATACATCGGTTTCGCGGGGGCAAAAATGTACTGACGTTTAATAGTGCGAGGACACATTAAACTGATTTTATTAGTTGATAATGTTGATATCGATAAAAATGACGTACAATCATTGTGTAATTTCAAGAATTTGAATGAAGATGAATTATTCAATGATTCAATGATTGTCAAAAGTGACTCGAATGGGCCAAATGGGGTAGGCAGAGCACACGAAACGTGACATAGACAAAACCATGATTATGACTATATCACGCTTCGCAGCCACTTCTAGCGTAGTTTTAGGTTTACAAAGATGGAAGATTTCGAATAGTGGCAGGTTGCTAGCCTGTCGCCTAAAACATACCTAAACCTATTTCTTTAGTCGCCTCTTACGACATCCACGGAAGAAATGGAAAGGTGTTATTCTATCTCGACACCATACGGCAATACGTTATGATAATGATGGGTAAAAATTTATTTTTATCAATGTCGATAAACTTAGTCGATTTTTAATTAAGCACTAGCACTGGTACATTTTTGCCCCCGCGAAACCGGTGTATGTTAATAACCCTTTTTGCTAGACAGTAGGATCACAGTAAACTCACGAGTTACCACGGCAGTGGACCTGTGCCTATAATACCTACTATAGCCTTTATCCATCACGGCTCCCCCAGCAAAGCACGTAGAAGAGTAATGCTCGGACATGCCGCCGTAAATCAGAACGAATTCATTTGTTCTGATTCGGCAAATAAATAAAACCGAGTGTTTACTAGGTCCTGCGAGAAAAACCAAACAAACATTGTTCAATACGGTAACAGAAAAAATGTATAATAATTATTGTCTATGCCCCAGCTCTTTCTTTTACAATTTCGCCTGTGTATACTCTGTCGGTTTAGGTACTTAGCTAAATGTAAACAAACTTCATGTCAGATTTGACAGGTTAATAAGGCTTTTTCTTACTACCCACAATTTATCGGATGTTCAAATAGTTTAGCAAAGGAATCTTACCTAATATTTACTGGTCTGATGGACCTTATTGTTCTAATTCCGATTGTTTCTGGTGTACCTAAACTTAGGCACCATCAGAACATATTTGTTTTCTCCCTTCCTTTGCTAAACTATAATATTTGAACATACGATAAAATGTTTACTAACCGTTTAACCTGTCAAATCTGACAACTGAAGTTTGTTTACATTTAGTTAAGCACCTAAACTGACAGAGTATAATATAATTATGTATTATGAACATAAAAATGTACAATATTGTCTATGCCCAGTTCACTCTTGTAAAGGCTAGCCTTCTCATTTGCTGGCGGCACAATTTTATTGTGTTCATAATCATAATTGTATTTAAGTTTCAATTAACTAATTTAAACATAACTCGTGTGTTATATACAAACATTGTGCCATACACAATTTGCGAATAACACTGAGTTACTGAATGGCTAATTATTTTTTTCATTTCCAAGAAAAAAATTGTCATCTTTTACTATTATTGTGTTAGTATGTTTAAATTGTGGAGATCCTTGGGGGAGGCCTATGTCCAGCAGTGGACGTCTGTCGGCTGATAATGATGATGATGATGATGTTTAAATTAATAAGATCCAGTGTAGAATGATCTCTATTTCTACCGTGGATGTCGTTAGAGGCGACTAAGGGAACAGGTTTAGGTAGGTATACTTTAGGCAACAGGCTAGCAACCTGTCGCTGTTATACTTGTTCCATCTGTTTTTAAAGCTGAAATTGTGCGGCTGCGAAGCGTGAAATAGTCATGGTTTTGTTTTAGCCCATTTGGGAACACTGGCGTTATTGTCTATGTTGACTTGTTCCCCTGTTTGTTGGTTTTGCCTGTAATTATTATTTGCCTTCCATAATAAGCCATAAATGTTTTGTTGGTTAGGCTACTTAGTTACAGCATTTATAGTTATTTTACTAGGTAGGTATTGTTTTTAGTGAAATTAACGGATCTACTCACTTTTTTTATATCATGTTTGACCTGAGCTAGAGCCAGTCGTGCGGAAAGAGCGGCAGCGCGCAGTGCGCGTCTATCCGCTGCCGTGGCGCGTAGCTCCAGGTGATGGGTCACGGTTTGGCCCGAAACATGTCGAGCTAATCTCGATGTAAAAAACGTGAGTAGATCCGTTTACTTCACTATGAGTGAGTCTCTCGGTATTTTTATGTATAAAATAGGTACATACATACATACCGTCACGCCTCTTTCCCACAGGGGTAGGCAGAGACCACTTTGTTCCACTTGCTACGATCCTGACATACCTCTTTTGCTTCATCCACATTCATAAGTCTTTTCATACATGCTCGTCGATTTCGGGTACTCTTGACCTGACCTGTTTCTAAAACGTCCGCGATTTGGTCACGGAACGTC
>BHDV01001089.1:0-86092 GCA_005406045.1 Adoxophyes honmai
TTTTATGTAATACAATTGTAAAATGTTTTAATTAAAATAAATTCAATTATAAATCAAACAACTATGGTTGAAACTTTTAGGTACTTAAAAAAGTAAACAAACGAAGCCAACCCGACAAAGTGAAAAATCACGTACGGTGTGTGTTGCTATTGCTACATTTAACGATTTCAGATTTATAACTTTGTCGGGTTTGTTTATCTTTTTTTAAGTAAGTACCTAAAAGAATAGACCATAGACACTACCACGATAGTTTTACGTGCATGCGCCATAATTAACATCCCTAAGCGACCGCCAGGCGTAGATATGATACGTGAAGTACATAAACTTGATTGACTTCTGTACTTCAGATAAGTTTTGTGCTAAGGATATTTAGGTTTAGCAATATAATTTTCGCCGCATGCGGTTTCTGGTGCTCAAACGGGACTAATTTCGCTCCCGTTTACCTCAAAACCGTAATGAAAGTGGTTTTAGGTCAAAAGCTGCTCAACGCGCTAATAGCTCCTCATTAAAATTAATTGATTGTCGATTCTAAGCAACTGCGATAAAATTAATGGACAGTTTTTTAATTACCATGACTGTTGCCCGATAGAAGAAAAAGTTATCAACACGGACAAAATGCCTTAAATATGACGTTATCTACGTGTTGAGACAATAATGTCAATAACTTTGTCTCTAGTCTGTCAGTGTAATTTAGACCGAGTACCTAAACAGTATAAATACAGTCAAGGAAGGAATTTAGGTTTAAAGATTTTCTTTTCTAAGTTAATTATTTTTAAGTATCAAGCTCGTAAAAATCGATGTCTCACTTTCAATTGGTATTTAATGTATCGCTTTTAATTCTTTGTACCAGTGTCTTGCATCATTTTACTAATTATCCTCTTTTAAACAAAAGTAAATTTCAAATTAGCATCAAATCTTATCAAAATTTTCAACATCAATTCGCGACAAGCCACAAAAACTTCACATAATGCCTTTGATCAACAACTCGCTTAATACCGTATAAGGTAATCATACTTAATTATTAACCTTAATTATGTCGTCCACAGAGGAGCTCATTATCAGAGAACCTCCAGAGTTCCGGAACAAGACTTTTATGGCGCACCTTAACGAGATGCCGTGGTCAGAGTCTTTGTTGACGGAGCAGATTGAGAAAACGTTGTACAAAGGAATGCACATGACATTCTGTAAGAAGAGGGATGACAATTGGGGAGCGGTATGTATTACTTTTGTCTTGATAATTAGAATCTAGCGTTGTAGTTTTCATGGCATGTTACGCTTAGCAAGGTATGGAGTCAAAGTAAGCAATATTATACTCGATCCATACAAGCATCCGTTACTAAGTACAACTATTAATTTTAGTTTTATAATGAACAAGAAGAAGAATGTTGGCGATCTATTGATATTCCATCATCCTTTTTGGTAACGTAGATGTGACGTAATAGAAAAAATACTTGCGATGCTGATGCTGACGAAACGGAATAATGTTGATAAGCTACCATTTAAAATAAAAGGAGTCCAAGGATACCATTTAAAAAGAAGGAACGTATAGGACTGAATGATGACAATAGTAATGAATGACCCTAGTCCAGTGTTTCCTAAAGTCTAATACTGTGCTCTGACCCACTTAAATAAACCTGCAAAATCTGGGACACACTCGCCTCTTAATGTCGCGACACATCTGCTGCACGTTTGGTTGATTACGCTCGCAGTGCTTTTCAAGTCGTCTATGATACACCAGCTGAGCTGAGACGGCTTGAAAAGCACTGCGAGCATAATCCCACAACGTTGGGCACCGTACGTTCGGCAAATGTGTCGGTACACTTAGGCGGCAAGTAAAGCTACTTAATTCTCGATTCCCCTTATCACTAGAGCTTAAAAACTGAGTTACTCGACTTGATCAAAATTATCGTCTCAAGTTTTAAGAGCAATATTTATGCACAACAAGTGGGTCGATCTTGCGAAAAGCTGGTCTAGTCTGATACTGGATTACATTGCTAGACTACATAGAATGCTACTGGCACCGTATGGGGCATATTAGCGATTAGCTTCACCCACGGTGTAGGTAAGCTCGGTGCGTAAGCCGGTTACACACATGAGATTAGGATTTGTTTACATAAATTATTACGAACATCCACCTTAACTTGTCGTTGAGCTCCCGGGTTATTAATAATATAGAAGCTTATGATGCGCGCTTAATAATTACGTTGTCATATTTTGTGTGGAAGAGAAATTTCTAATTGAAGTGTTTGAGTACTAGTTCGTGATGTTTAACGTCAACAGAACTTTAAAGACTTGTACCTAGTTGCCCGCACGGTGTCAATAATGTTAGCACTTGAGCTTTGTGAGACTATTGTCTTAACGAATGTCTTTTGTTTTCAGCCCATTCAAATCCAGAACTACCCTAACTACACCGAGTTGACGAGCAACGAAACAGCGGATAAGTCCTGCAACTACAAAAGCGTAATATTGCCGAACATCAACCAACCCGGCAGTGGTCATCACACTAGACCACTAATGTCAGCCATCTTGGCAGTTTGCGCGTTGACCATAGCCGTGCGGTAATAAAATAAAACTGTTTTGTTTATAAAGTACACCAGAGCCAATGATTTTGTTGTTTTTCGTTTTGAATTGTTTATGAGTGCAAAATGTTTTGGGACATTAACTTGACAGTTTTTTGGTAAAATTGGAGTAGGTGTTTTTGTCGTCGAAACATATTAGCTGTTATAATTTTATTATGATAGAATGTAAAAAAATATATTTTGATGCCGCAACTGCAGTACATTTTGTGTAGTAAGTTATATTAGGGAATATGTTTAACTAACTTGAAAATGTTACGCGTTGTCAAAGTGGTATTCCCTGGTTCATTGAATTTCTGTAGGATTTCTGAGTATTGTTATGAAAGGTACCAGTTCATCAAAAGTTTTCAAAAAGTGTGTATTAACATTCATAAAACTTACTTTTAATGGATCAGATAGGGGAGACCGCCGTGGCAACGAACGTTATTTATATCTGCACTAGCTTTCCGCCCGCGGCTTCGCCCGCGTGGAACTCGGTTATATTGCGGTATAAAGCACAACTATAAGAAAATTTCTCGTTTCAAACGACACACAGCGCCATCGATCTATCATCTATCGATTCATATCGATTTATCATCGATTGATATCGATCTATCAAGCAAACTATATTTTTGTTTTCCCTCGGGAACATCAACTTTTTCCGGGATAAAAAGTACTCTATTATTTAATCCGGACTTCTATCTTTATGTCTGCAAAATTTCAAAGCAATCGGTTCAGTAGTTACGGCGTGAAAGCGGAACAAACAAACAAACAAACAAACAAACAAACAAACAAACAAACTCACTTTCTGACTTATAATATTAGTAAGGATTGTTCGACCCAGCCCTATTGGATATTTTACCAAAAAATTGTCAAGGCGTTTAGTTTTATAAATTACCAATCTCTGAGATTGTTGATTTCGTTAAGATACCTACTCAAACTATTAGTATTTATTTAATTTACGAATGAGTATGAATTATACTTGTGTTGCGCATTGAAACAACGGTTGTCTTTTTCTGATGTTTTTCTGACAGATGTAATTCGAAAAATTATAAACGTATGTACTCAATTGTCAGATAGGTTTGTTAAAATGCATGATTAAGGTAGTATTGGTTGCTTTTTTATAGAATCGAATGAATGTTTGTGATTTTTGTACTTATGAGTTATTGCTCATGGTTTAATTGTTAATGCGAGTCGTACGTTATTTACGTAATTGTCTACTTTAAGGCGAGTAACGATACCAAATCTTTGGTATTATAATTTTGTTTTAGTCGTCACACTTAGTGTTGCATGAACATCGATGAAAATATCGATACTTCTTTATTGAGACTTAATTATTACGACTGATTTTTATTCCAATCTAGATGCATTGTACTCGAATTAGCTAAACATGAAACAGAGAAAAATGCATTTAAGTAATCATAAATTAAGTGTAAATGCAAACTTCAAAAGTGTAATTTTGTAAGTGGAAATTGAGCTGTGCTCACAAGTTTTTAGGAGACATGTTATTTGTGTTGATATACTTATAAAAGTGCTCTATATTGCGCAAGAGGTGACTGTGACAGATTGTGAAATAAATAGTGATAGTATTGTTAAAATATTTGGCATCACATTACTCATACGTTACAGAATTCTTGTTTCAAGAGATGGATTTAAATAATCCCTAACTATTACTGATGTTTGCGCATAATAGAAAATGTCATCATATTAATGAAATTTGCAATACATTAAGTTTTTTTTTAAATAGAACAAAGTACTTACGAATCAACTTGTAAAACATCACTTAGTGATGTATTAATTTGAAATTAAATAATCAGCATGTAATTTCGTAATCTTCTTCGTAGATTAGAGAGAAAAAGTGCCTATTTAGTATTCACCTTGACTGTTTTCAACGAATGTCTCGTGCCGACCATGTTAATTCCAATAATTCAACATTAATAGTATATTACGTCGATGTTTACCTCGTAAAAATTATGTTCCTACTTGTATTGCAAATCTTCGTCAAAGCTGATTAGCGAGATAGCATATTTCACCACCAAACCAATCAAGCGTAACAACACACTTTTATGAATCTATGCCATATTTTTTACTCTCAGATACTAAATTGTTAAGTGTAAAAGTCAAATTCACATAATGATACTACATTTTATTATTTAGTGGTGTTTTCCAAACCAATAACAATGTTAACACCCTGAATACAAGTGCTTTGTCCGTACGATATACGTTGTGTTTATACGATAAAATGTGAATCGTAATCAATATAATTTCAACCTTCATTAGATTATTTTATGGGATTTATCGTTACATTCGATAGTGGAGACTCAGCACTATTTAGAAATGATTTATGTATTAATTTAGATTTGCAAAAAACAGACAACACCGGCAATGTCATTTAATTATCTGGGATTAAAAAATACTTTTTTGTTTTAACTACAAATTGTCAAATTTGACATCTGTCACTTTCAACAAATTTTATACTGTTTTAAACTTTTGTGATTCTCACACATATTTATGTTTACGCGGGACTTAATCACGGTATTTTTTAATTACCTCTCCTCTCGACGTTTCGGCCGCGTTACAGCGACCGTGGTCACGAGTTGACTGAACAAATTTTAGCCTAAAAGATCAAATTAAGCTTCTAACTATCACAACAGAACTATTCTGATGAGACTTCTTATCTTCAATTTCGTGGCTACTATCTGTCCGTTGACGTTCCTGATAATTGGACGGCCAATCTATATAATGGACTAAAATTGGGATAGAATGGACATGAAAGTGACAGGTGTCAAACCGTAAGAATAAAAGTAAAAGTTATTGACGCTGTATTTGTCGATTGGCCCAATCATTCAGAGATTGATTTGTGGTCACACCAAATTGTTACACTACTATAGAAATTTTCGCTGTCGTCGGAAATTTCTTAGATAGCTATCATTTTTATTCCGCAAAAGAATGTAGTTTAGGTTCCTTAGTCATCTAACGATGTCTGACGAGCAAGAACGCTAGGAATATCCGTCGAATAGCAATAGAGTGACAATATTGTGTGACAAGTCTGAACTATAGGAACCATTCTAGATAGGTTAAGGCTATTTACCTGCGAATGGTGCAGTACGTACTGGATGTTATGTATCTATACTAACTTATGTTCTTCATTCCTGTTTCTACATGTTTATGATCAATCACCAGGCTGTGCATCTAAAGATCTATTGTAAGATCTGATATTACAACATTTACAACTATGTGCAATAGTTAAGATTTTTTTCGTTCGTCATTTTTTGAAGGTTTAGTGTGGGACGACAACCTAATTGACAAAGTTTTCTAAATAAATAAATAAATAAATAAATATCACTGGACAATTCTTACACCAATCACCTAGTCCCAAAGTAGGCAATTTAATGCCTGTGTTATGGGTACTAGACAACGGATAAACATAGTACTTAAATATAGATAAACATCCAAGACTCGAAAGCAAACATTCGTATTCATCATACAAACATCTGCCCCGACCGGGGATCGAACCCGGGACCTCAAGCTTCACAGTCAGGTTCTCTAACCGCTGGGCTATCCGGCCGTCAAATGGACAAAAAAAAAATGCGTTATTTTAATAAATATTGCACATAGTTGTGGAACTTTAAGTAGAACCCAAGAAACGAATAATTAATGTTCATCGAGTCCTAAGTTTAGTATTACGCGTCGCATTTTGCTATTTGTAATTTATATCTTAGATTATTCTAAGAACTAGCTTAAGGTTTATTTATTTAAAAAGTCAATATATGTGTTTTATTACATTTAATTGCAGTTTTCTTTGTCGAAAAGCACTTAACCTGTACTATAGACCGATAGGTACTTAAAAGATGGTTAAACAATCTTGACATGTCTTTTTATTGAAATACACAGTCTAAAAATGAAAATCGTTACAATATACAATTCAATTATGAAAGTAAATGATTTTTTCATACCTAAATTGTAAAATGTAAAGATTTTGATTTATAAAGTGTATGTTTAAATAAAAAGACACGTCAAGATTGTTTACCATCTTTTAAGTACCTATTGGTCTCTAGTATAGATCCAGTCATTGTTTGTTCGTGAAATGTGCGTAGGCAGTCATATTGTTTCTAGGGCTTTGCAATCCCGCTTCAATCATGGGAGTCTTGTTCCCAATATTCGCATTTACACTGTTCTCCACTACGCCATGTCTGTTCCCAAGAGCTGGTACTCCTGAACTGGAGGCACCAGAACTTGGTGCGTTTCCAGGATTTAAGGGATTGAAATTGCTAGAAGGCGGTTGGGCAAAGTGGCTCGGTCTTTGCGGGTAGTTCTGTGGTTTGTTTCTGTTGGCTTCCGCAGCCAGCCAGTTGAGGTACCAGAAAGGCTGCTGGTCTACTGGGAACTTGCTGATCCTGTCGATCAGGTCGCGGTCTCCATTCGCTTCGATTGGCAGTCTTTCTGTCGAGCCTTCGCCGAAACTGAAAAAAAAAGGTATTGTTTCAATAGGTACAGCCAACTTTTGAAGCAAATCTTTGGCAGTGTTAAACTCAAGAACTAAGGAAGATAATTTGTAAATTTTGAAAGTCTTATTTGCTTAACGCGATGGTCTTCTCATGACGATAAATACCGTTTATTTTTGTAATAATTGCCAAATTAAACTGAAAGATTATAGAGGTAATCTTACCCAAGTAATTTCGTTTTCATTTAATTCGTAACTAATTTCAATCAGACATCTCATCAGATTTGTTTACATCAAATAAAAATTATAATCAATCCTGACCTACTACAAGAAATTTCATCCACACCAGATTTTCCTGTCAAACCAGCTTAACAAAATGTACTAAAGTTTTGTGTTTATCTTGCTTGCTCCAAACGACGTCATAAATATTTAGGGAACGGCCCTGCTCCAAAAAGTACGTCATCAGCCATTTTTCCTTAATAAACCTGTACCAGAGATGTGACCGAGAGCGAATCAGGACGGAAAGTCTCAAACGACAATCTCTTTCGATTATTTTCTCAAAAACTTTAGTCATGTTCTAAAACATTGTGCAATAGAAATTAAGTGGTTCACCTTTTAAATACATTGTCTTCGATCTAAAGTAAGTAAGTAAAAAACTCTTTATTGTACAAACAGAAGAAATACAAATAAGTCACAGACAAAAATGTTGATGTACAAAGGCGGACTTATCCCAAAAAGGGATCTCTACCAGCCAACCTTTGAGTAGTAGAGAGGAGCAGTAACACACGATCTATTGGGTTTTATCCACTTTTTATAGAATAAGTGACCCCACTCGACTGAGCGTCACGCTTGATTTCTTTGAGCTAATTATAGAGGGAGTGGTTAGGTAGACCATTTGATACCTACCTACTAACTAAACTATGAGTCGATTTTTTGATCAGTAGATTCGGTATTCTTAAGTTCACTTAGTAGCTACTCTGAACGAATATTTGTTCAAAGCTAATATACGCTGATCTTCCGAGTATTCGAGGATTCGATCCGCTATACTATGATTATGACAAGCTCAAATGTCTGCATGACCGAATGATTGGACGCTCAAAACTGCTCTCATTAATATTACCATTGATTTTTTTAAAGAAACGAGTACAAAGTATCTAACTCTAATACTGAGGATGATCGACATTGGCCTCAATAAACATGACAGTTATGTCTGCCAAACTGTAAAAACCTATTAGCCACGCGTTTCTTCTGGCAAATATTCGTATTGCTTCTTTTAATTTTCGCTGGAGTGACTGAGACGAAGCAAAATATTTGTTAAACACGGATAAATTGTGAAGTACTTAGTTACTTACCGATTGCCAAGAGGACTTGGAGTTGTTTTGTTTTGAATCTCCGGGAATCCAATTGGTCTTGAGCCGGCGAATGAAGGTCGTTGACCCTGAGCGACTGCAGCAGATACTAGTGCTAAGATAACGGTGTGGAAGGTCGCCATTATCTGTAGAGAAACAAAACAATGTCACGTGGGAACGAGTGAGATCTGGCACTGGCAGATAGGTAACAAAAGCACTGGACCAGTGACCAGGTGAATGATTCAATTAGACATGGGTTCTCTAAATCTTAGTACATCACGCATATTGCATGCGTGACGCATATGCACGTTACGCATATGCGTGCCCAAATTACCAACTGGGGTAGCCAGGGCACACAAAACGCTACATAGACAAAAACATGACTATTTCATGATTTGTAGCCACTTCAAGCATATTTTTAGGTTTTAACTTAAAAGGTACAACAGTCGTCTAGTTATATTTTGTAGATTTACTTAAATAAAAGTAGGCGCGTTAAAACCATTGAAGAATTACAGTATCTTAATGCAAGGTTAGAGAAGAAACTTTGATTCACCGGGATGCACAATTCGACAAGACTTTGTGACCAAGAACTATAAGTAATGTTCGTTTGTTTTTATGGCATACTTTTTCATTTGCATTTAAGTTCAAGAATATCATTAGGTAAATGCATTTGGTTAAGAAATATTCTACATAAGTGCCAAGATATTTAAAAATATGTAGGTACAAACTTCTTGTCTTACTTTGAAGATTCGGGTCACTGAATTTAACAGCACCAGAATTTGAACGCTTTTTTGTTTCTTAATTAAAGAAAATGGTCCCGGAAATTCAAGGAAATGTAAAAAAAGTTTGTTACCTAATCAAATATCTTGACATTTATAACATCCAAGATTTTCGCCCGATTCTTAACCAAGTGCATCTAAATGCAACTCAAAGACAAACCACACAATAAAAAATCTTTTAAGACAAACGGTTATCCCACGCACAAATTACCTATTTAAAAGTATTTAAAACTTATTTTGCAGACAAACATTTTTTTAAACTTACTTGTATGAACTTAATTACTAGTGTAACTTAATTATTTTATAAATTTCACTCGAGACCACCACTCCAGAGTCAAGCAAAACGAACACTGGTACTGGTTCGTTCGCGTCGTTATAAAAACTTGTCCTGTTGTGTTTATAAAATACGTTTAGCTTAAGGAAAACCGTGGTATCGTATTAATGGCCCAGCCCCTCTACTGTTTAAGTAATTTACGCTGATATCGATGTTCTTGTAGTTTTATGCGGACGTCATCGATTCGATTCTCGTTCGTTAAGATTGGTCATAATGATGGGTCTTTCCCAGTAGACATCTGGAAATATTTATAAGCAATGAACTTTCTCGACAGCATAATTGATTTTGTAGTGTTTCTTTAGCTGTTGGGTCACTGATACAGTCATGCTTTTAACTTTGCTTTTGTATGCTTTGTCTCCTTAACTTCTGCGCTTTGTTTTGTTATCACACTGTTATGTAAACAGGTATGTACTTAGGTACTTACTTAGTGAAAAACTGACTTTCTACGCTTGTATCATCACTTAAGCACACAATATTTTCTTTGAAATTGATAAAATCTAAACATAAAACTACAGATTTTTTCCTAAAAGTCTGGTATCCTCGAACCAATTGATTTCTGACCCACCGCAGAAATTTGTCACAATAAACATAAATAAACATTTTTTAAGAGTAAAAAATCTTAGACTGACATATTCATCGGATCGTCTGCCCCCATAATTTAACTAGATAACCAATAAGTTTTATCAAATAATTTTAAGGTGCTCCTGATGTTTCCGAAGTACCTATCTTGAATGCAGTTCTGCGGGCGGAAACTCCAACATGAGGGCCGAAAAGGCCCCACACGTTGCCGCGGTAGTTGTTTTCCAAGAGCTACAGCGGCCCCTATAATTTAACAGTTCATGAGAATTTCCCCACGGAAAAAAGTAATAAAATGAAACGTAAAACTACCGTGAGACTGAGACTCTGAGAGAGAGAGAGAGTAAGGTGAGTGGATGGTCGGTTCCCCCGAACTGGAAAACTGTACGTCTAGTATGTTCATTTCGATGGTGCAGTCGTAAACGAATTCGTTTGCGAGTTATCGCAAAATTGTATGGAAAGCGAGACAGCGCCGCCAGCGGAACGTTTGCACAACTGCCACGGTCGACAAGTCTCCATACATTCCGCGACAACTCGCAAACGAATTCGTTAACGACTGCACCATCGAAATGAACATACTAGACGTACTGTTCTTAATACTCGTACTACATCTGTGGTGAGTGTGAACAAGCCTTTAGAGACTGATATTGTTAGTGTTGTGTGCTACCCGTCTTTTGAAAATATAGTGAATGTGTTAGCGAAAATGTGGGTAGTTGTGAACTGCTGTCAGCTGTGCCTAGTAGTCGCGCAGAAAGAGCGGCTGCACGCAGTGCGCGTCTGTCCGCTGCCGTGGCACGTAGCTCCAGATGATGGATCACCGATTGATCCGAAACATGTCGAGCTAATCTCGGTATAAACAACGTGAGCAATTCCGTTAATTTTCACTAAAAATGAAACGTCTACAAAACACAAACTGCTGTCTGAAAAGTGGGGTAGATTAGGATAGAACTGCGCTTCTGCAGAAAATCCCTTCCGGCATCATTGCTAGTAAAATAAATTCAGGAGGTAGTTAATATTGATTTGAGTTTCTGATTAAAATTTTTCTAAGTAGGTAGCAGTTTCTTCTAGACTTTCAGCTAACATTCAATGATGAATCTAAGATAAAACCAATACTTACCTAATTATTTGCTGCAGTCAGTCATTAAGTATAAGTATTTTTCGTAGTTAACCTACCCTAATGTTGCTAGAAAAATAGGGAAGATTAGGTTAGAACTGCAACCTCTATAGAAAATCATTTTCAACATAGGTGATGATGTTGGAAGGGATTTCTTAGCAAATGCTAGTAAAAATATTGATTTGACATTAGATACATTAAAAAAAGGTGGTACGGGAGATTTCTAATGTGTAGTTTTTTCTAGACTTTCCGCTAGTACAATGATGACGAATATGGGATAAACCCAATACCTAATGATTCGTTACAGTCAGTCGTTAAGTTCAAGTATTTCTAGTAGGTAAGTATGTATAATGAATTAATGAATCATTATACAATGACCTATATTACCTAGGTACCAATAAAAACACTTCTGTGAATCAGTTTATGGTAATTGTTGACGTCAATAACGCCTGGGGTTGCCGAACGTAGGTTCTATAATTATTTTATTATATTTCAGGTATAAGTCTGACTGTTGAAGTAAAATATATATTATACCTAGCTACGCTAGAGTCGGTAACTAACTATATTTTCAATACCGAAATTTACACTACCTTTTGAGGAGGCGTGCATGTGGGTATCCGAAATCTGAACGTACCTATCTTTAATCACGTCTCAATTAATCTGAAAATGTAATAAGTAGGTACTTACAATATATTTTTCTTTAATACAAGTGGAAACAATAAAATAGCTTAGTAAGTTTAACTTAATAAGTTTACTTAACATGTTTTTTTGTAGTGTCTTATTTTTTTTTATAGCAAAATTCAAAATTCAAAATTTTGTATGGGAATATATTGAAATGCTCCCAAACGCTCCTCAACTTTGCCTGCCGGACAGAAAAATACACATTAAATTTGATTGTTGAATGCTTTTGATTGTTTTCTAAAAGTTAACATAACAGTTAAGAATTAAAAAATCTCATCCATCTCGCCAGTAATAGCATAGATATTCTTCTAGGCAATGTTGCAGCTTTTAGTTCCAATTTTGCCTACGACTTTGAATGCTTCTACTACTGAAAATAAGAGTATTTTAGTATTAATGAAACATAAAATCCGTGGCTTATGGTCTCATTTCGCTTGCATAGCGACGAGGCCTACAGATAACATGCACTTCAAGAAATATTGTCGAAAAACATATTTCGTGCAAAGTTGCAGATTTCGACGGTAGGTATATTAAATCTAGACATACTTAGATAAATATACAATACACAGCATTTGACATTCAATGGGCTAATTTATTTATGACAATGAACTTGCTATTATAGTATTTATTTTACTGACATGACAAAAAGTTTATTTATCCTTCCTGTCAACTACTTATAACATAAGAAAATAATTACGTTTTAATTAAGTTTGATTAAATACCTACTATACGTTGTCGGTTTAGGTAGTTAAATCAATGTAAACAATCTTGACGTGTCTTTTTATTTAAACGTAGACTTTATAAATCGAAATCTTTACATTTTACAATTTTGGTATGAAAAAATCATTAACTTTCATGATTGAATTGTATAGTGTAACGATTTTCATTTTTAGACTGTGTATTTCAATAAAAAGACATGTCAAGATTGTTTATATTGTTTTAACTACCTAAACCGACAACGTATAATTCCGCACAGACGAAGATGTGAGCAGAAACTATTCTTCAGCTAATTCTGCGTTTCCTAGTTAACAAGGAGAAATTAATCCGTTTAAAGCAACCTCGTCGAAGAAAGTTGCTGACTGAGTCGATGGAAATAAATTATCCAAGTACTAGCTGCCCGGGTTGGCACGGGTTTACCACCCGTGTGCTACAGTCAATCTAAAATGTCCAGTAGTACAGTCACGGGCGTAGCCAGTATTTAGTTTTAGGGGGGGTTGACGTAAAAAAAAATCGGCCAAGTGCGAGTCGGACACCAAAAAAAATTACGATTGTTGTATGGTCGGCTGAACTTTTCGGGAGGGTTTGAACCCCCAAAACCCCCCCTGGCTACGCCCATGAGTACAGTCATGAAGAGGAAGTAAAGTACATCCGCTGTCAGCGCGTCTGTAGTTTTAAGCAGTAGACGAATTGGCAGCCAGCCCTAACGGGAATGCAACGTCAAAGTGTTGTAACTTCCTACTTGAAAACCCCTGTCAAAAAATACTCAGCAATCGCACTAAGCGATCTAATTTATACGAGTACTATGTTATACATGCCATGAAAAAGCCGTTAAAGCCCAGCGGTTCGACCTGTGCCCTCTCAAGCAGAGGGTCGTGGGTTCAAACCCCGGGCTCGCACCTCTGAATTTTTCGGAATTTATATGCGATATCAAATTTGATATTTATCACGAGCTCGGTGAAGGAAAACATCGTGAGGAAACCTACACACAGCGACGAAGTAATTCAACGTTGTGTGTGAAGTTCCCAATCCGCACTGGGCCCGCGTGGGAACTATCGCCCAAGCCCTCTTATACTGAGAGGAGGCCTGTGCCCTGCAGCGGGACGTATACATATAGGCTGATGATGATGATACATTAGATCGCTGGTATGGTGGTTTCATGCAACACTTATCTGTGTTGTCGGGTTTACAATAACACCTTTTTATTTCTTCCGTGAATGTAGTACGTACAACGTAAGAAGCGACTAAGGAAATAGGTTGAGGTATATTTTAGGCCATAGATTCCCAAAGTGGACGATAACGCCCCCTTGTGGGCACTGTAGGCCTAAAGGGGGGCGGTAAGAGACTCAGAAAAAAATTGAGAGCGTTGTGTGTTATATTGGTTTCTCAGTAGGTAAAAAAATGGGGGGGCTAAAAAATAATTTATACTCCAAGTGGGCAGTAGACAAAATAAGTTTGGGAAGCTCTGTTTTAGGCGATAGGGTTAGAAACCTGTCACAACTAAATAAATATGCGCCCATTATGCTCCCCGTATTTACTACAGCTACCAACTCAAAACCTAAAAATATGCTAGAAGTGTCTACGAAACGTGAAATACTTAGTCATGATTTTGTCTGTGTAGCGTTTCGTGTGCTCTGCCCACATCATTCGGGAATACAATCGTGACGTTTGCACGTATGAACTTTTTTTTCACTTATTTGGGTGAGGGTTCACTAATGTATGTACCTACACGTAGACGAAGTTGCCACTCAAAACTATCTCTTCATCTCTAGCGTGTTTTCGTCCACCTTTGGTCGCCTCTCCAATCTCTTTCATACTCATACTCATGAGTATGAGTGTATTCTTTTTATTGGTAATCCATCCCGATCGACATTCTGTCTCCTTCTTGCCGAAAGGTCGGCTGTCTCAGCAGAGATGTCTCCATAATCTCATCATATATAAGTCCCACTGCAGGGCACAGTCCTCCTCTCAGTATGAGAGGGCTTGGGCTATAGTTCCCACGCGGGCACAGTGCGGATTGGGAACTTCACACACAACGTTGAATTACTTCGTCGCTGTGTGTAGGTTTCCTCACGATGTTTTTCCTTCAACGAATAGCTCGTGATAGATATCAAATTCGATATCGCACATAAATTCCGAAAAATTCAGAGGTGCGAGCCCGGGGTTTGAACCCACGACCCTCTGCTTGAGAGGCCACAGGTCGAACCGCTGGGCTACCACGGCTTTCACCGCTGGGCTACCACGGTCTCCATAATCTATCTCTCTGAAATTGTATTGTGTAGTGCTGATGTGGAATAGTTACTCTGTTGATATATCAATGAAAAGAAATGAGGGCCCAACTACCAACGTGATCCTGACTTATTGTTTAGCGTTACTTCAAAACTCTTTTGTTTTTCGAAGACCGCGATTTACTTCTGGGTAAGATTCCACGGAAATAATTTATATCTAGTATTTGTTGGAGTAGTTCTTCCACCCTGTTTATATCAAGAACTTTATAATTTTTAATGACACTATTATTAATAATAAACCCAATTAAGTGACGTTCTATAACCGCATGATGCGTATAAATCAAAAATGCGTCATGTACCTACAAAAACTTGCATGCTTAGTCTGTCTTAGTTACCTTACCAGAACTGACATGACAAGGATTCATTATTTCTCTCAATATTTATCTCGTATTGTGATATTATATTGATCGTGTATAGTCTTGCTATAGAGCCATCAGTCTTCTCACAATATTATTGAAGATTGACAATATTTATTGAACGTCAAGCCTTCGCCTTAGGAATACACAGGCGTGATTTATACATACATACATACATACATACAATTACGCCTGTGTTCCCAAATAGGGTAGGCAGAGCCCACGAAACGTGACATAGAAAAAACCATGATTATGACTATTATCACGCTTCGCAGCCACTTCTAGAATAGTTTTAGGTTTGCAAAAATGGAAGTGGTAGAATAGTGACAGGTTGCTAGCCTGTCGCTTAAAACATACCTAAACCTATTTCCTTAGTCGCCACACACTTTACACACTTTATACACTTTAAATTGAAAGCATTACATTTTACAATTTAATTATAAAATTACATTGTTATCTCATTTCTAAGTTCTCGTCTAGCAAACCACAATAATTATTAATTAAGGGTCTCCCCAGATTAGTCGACGCCTTTTCGGCAAAATGCGGATGGAAAAAGCTTTATGTCAACACAATAAGAGCGAACAAGACGCTAATTGGCTCGGTTAAGATCGGCCGACGCGAAGCGACGACTTTCGACGGGAATACGGCGTTTTGGGGTGACGCTGTTCGCGTCCGTACGGCGCTGTTAGCCGCCGATCGCCCGCGTTCGCAGCCCTACTGCGCCGATCGGCGCCGTCGAGCGCTGAACAGCTCCGATCACTGCCGATAAGGGCTGATCGGCGCCGCCGGAAGCCGTTCAGCGCCTTCGACGGCCGAACGTCGCCGGCGACGGCCGAACAGCGCCGACGACGGGCGAAGTAGCTACCGATCCGTTTGAATTTGTCTATTTGAATTATTACATTAAAATCTTTAACAATTAAACCGGTAAAATAATCTAAAACACGTCTGTTCAATTCCCAACTCACGTTGTTACAAACAACCAACCAGTCACCAATAATAAGATTTACCATTGCCGATCATACGCTGTTTCCCACACCTGTTCGCCCGACTCGACGGCTGTTCGCGGCCTGTCGGAGGTCTCGACGTCCGTACGGAGCTCGACAGCGCCGATCGGCGCTGTACGGCGGTGGCGACGGCAGATCGCAGGCGAACGGCCGTCTCGACGGCCGAACGGAGGATGAGACGGCTGAACGCGGGCGTTCAGCCGCGTAGACCGCCGATCGGCTAAATCCGTATAGTGTGGTATAAAACACTCGGCGAAAGCCGAATCAGCGTCGACTGGTTTGGTGAGACCCTTACTCTCAATCTCAAGCTTATGTTACGTTTCCTTGCAAATCGGCTTGAGGTATCGCTATAGTAAATTATATTCTTAGAAGTTAAATCTTCAGTAACGTCACTCCTACGCATAATATTTTATGCCACAGGTCAAACATTACACGAGCGGTTTAACTTGAGCTATTTCGTGAATTCTATATTTGAATCGCGATGAAAGTTACCCAGATTGAGAGCAAGGTAACTGAAATAGCTTGGCTTGAAAAGCTTTAAGTGTATACTACATAAAAGACTAAAATATTTCGTTTAAAAATAGATAAATACTTATTGCTTTTAAATTTTATATTTTTACTTAACAAATTGTTACTATGCCGTGTGGTAGTGAGTTCAAAATTACACCTCTTCATTTCATCCGTGGATGTCGCATGAGACAGATAAAAAAAATAGGTTAAGGTACAATTTAGGTGACAGGCCAGCAACCTATCAGTAGGTATTATACTTCTTCTACTAACTTAAGCCTAAAAATTTAGCTAAGAGGGGCTGAAACGTCCAATAGGCTTCTAACGAACGTTTCGTGCACTCTATCTACAAGAGAGAAAACAATCTCTTTAAATTGTTAGTTTTATTTAAAACTGCCTTCTCTGTGTATTTGATTGCTGTGTGGTTGCGGTGAAGCACATTAATGGAACAATATGAGCTCCAATCTGTCATTCACGACCGCAAACAATCGAGCGATGAATGGTTTAAGCGTCAAAATGTTTTGATACTTTGGTTAATAGCTTAGTTACTTAATTAGGGTAACATCTTATTAACTTCAGTAGTAAAATTAGTTCACAACTTGTCAATAAACAGAATGAAAGTCATTTTACTATGTGGGAATACCTACTTTATATGCTTTGGAAAGATAAACATTTGTAGCGAAAGCTTCCAGATTCGTTAATTTCACCATAATAATGTGTGGGAAAGACTCCAATGGAGAGATCTCTCTCCAGGCAGATGTTATGCCTAGGGACCGAAATCCGCAGAGAGAGTTGGAAGTTTTATTTATGCAACCGACCTTCGAAACTTAGTTGGCGCGATGTAAGATCATTTAGTTCGGCTATTTGAAGATAAGTGGCGCTAGAGCGTTACGAGTACAACGATAGTCACCTGCCTGAACACTAGTAAATAATTGCTGTGTCGCCCTCTTATTCTTAATCTAATTTTCACGTACGTTAGCTATAGTATACATACATACAACATTTTATGCTATGCTACGTATGCTACATTAAATACGACACTATACATGCCCAATTTAATGCGACTGAAATAGAAAGTGTCCTATTTAATTTAAAAACACATACCTACCTTACGTGATTTTTGACTTTGTCGGGTTGACTTTTGACAGCTCCAGTTTGTTTACCTTTTTTTAATTACCTAAAAGTCTTTACTATAAGTCCATGACGCTTACAAATTATTTTTAAACGGTTTTACTTAGCTTACCCTGTTTGTTTTAGACTTTATTCTTTCTTTAATCTTTGGTCTTTGTTGGTTCAAATTTAGAAATGGAAATTGCACCTTCTTGCCGGCGACGGATTGATTAGTCTAATAAGGTTAGGAAATCACCTCGGAATTCGAGATACCCAGCTGGAAATTTTGTAAATATTTGCATATTGAGGCCCTAAAAGTTGTCTCAAAACCTACATATTCTAGGGTGTGAGCGACTATTAAATTTCAAGGTCAAAAGTCACAAAAATCTGTTTTTTGCGCTTCTTTTGTAAATATCTCATTTCCTATGGATTTTTGCTATTTGTGTTTCTTATTGATATTGTAGAATACAAAATTCTCTACAAATTTTGCGTCTAATTTTTTTTATACGGTGAACCGTTTTCGAGATATAGGTCGGAGAGCGCGCGGTCACAGCATCACTTAAGGCCTTGGGTACTTCGATGGCCAAAACGACACAGATATTGTAAAACTTCAAAATGCTGCAGAAGTTGATGGTCGGGGGCACGGCCGTGCCCCCACCAAGTCGAGCGCGAAGCAAGCACTGCCGTACCATCCTTTACTGGATCCATTTCGCCGCGTTTTCAGGCACCTATTTGAGCACTTCTGGATAAGACCAGAACGCTGAAATTTTTGTCATCTAGTAAGCTATAATTACATACTTAAAATCCAAAATTTCAAATCAGCAGGTCATTTAGTACCGAAGTTAAACGAAAGCAAAGTTTCGCATTTTCGACACTCACTCACTCACTCATGATCATCAAAATAGAACTAGTACCTACTTCCCATAAACTCACAAAGCTGAAATTTGGTACAAAATTAGGGATTAATGACTACATAAAGGGAAAAATATAAAAACTGGGAAAATTGAAGATCTGGAGTACCTGGTGACCCTGATTAGAAAGCACTAGAGCCCAACCAAACTACTGTCGAAATCGACATACCTCCTTTACAAAAAATATTGAACTTAGTGGGTCACCTCATTTCACGTCAAAAATCGAAAACCAACTGGTCTGGTACATAGAAAAAAATCAACTATAATTGCAAAAATCCAGGGTAGAGGGACACATCTTCTAATTTACGCCAAAAAACGAAGACAGTCAGCAGCCAACCCAAAGCCACATTGATTTAATTAATCAAATATTTATAATCATTGATCTATCGATAGTTCATCAAGTATATAATGGCGCGTTTTCGATCGGAGACCGGTCGACCCAAAGTGATGTTATGACCGCGCGCTCTCCGCCCTCTATCTCAAAATCGGTTCACCGTATAAAAAAAATAAAAAACAAAACTTGTAGAGAATTTGGTGTTCTACAATATCGATAAGAAACACAAATAGCAAAAATCCATAGGAAATGAGATATTTACAAAAGAAGCACAAAAAACAGATTTTTGTGACTTTTGACCTTGAAATTTAATAGTCGCTCACACCCTAGAATATGTAGGTTTTGAGACAACTTTTAGGACCTCAATATGCAAATATTTACAAAACTTCCAGCTGGGTATCTCGAAATTCCGAGGTTCTTACCTTAATTAACCTTACTTTATTAGGCTAGATCTGAAATTTGGTATATGCTTTTAATTCCGGTGACAATACAATAATGCATATTCATTATTATTGTAAATTCAAAATGGCCGCCGCTGCAAAATGGCGGATGACCTATTTCATATCAACCCCATCAATATGGGTATCAATTGAAAGGTCTTTGCAACGAGAATACAGTGCACTATACTAAAATAAAAAAAAACTAAAAGCTCGAAAAAAAAAAAGTAAAAAAAACTTTTAAGTAAAACGGTTTTATACTTACATTCATTAGACTAATAAAATAAAACCGTTTTACTTAAAAGTTTTTTTTTTACTTTTTTTAATAGATCGAGATAGAGGCTGTGAGCCTCGCTCAGGTTCGTGGCTAGCAGAACAGTTTTCCAATGCTGTCTAGCTATATGAAACCTTTACGCCAGGCACGATTCTGGGCCGAGATATTTAATTTAAAATTTTGATGCAGTTTTTAAGGTTGTATATTTGGTTTGACAATATTTCGTTAAGTAGGGCCCAAATTGTTTGCGCGCATAGACTTCGATCTGGGCACGCTCCATTGAACAAAATTTTGGGTTGGCATATTCTATTAATGAATAAAGCCCCAAAATCTTTATTTATAGATTAAAAAAAAAGATTGTGTATTTAACATAGGAGTAAGTGGAACATGTTACTAACAATGAATGCTCAAATAAATAACACACTTAATAGAGAACAAAAAACTTTTTATTGCTACTTCAATATTTCTCCTACGTTTATGATATTTAACTAAATCTAGCTTTAGGTACTTGAACTAGCAAGTACGTTAAAACCCTCTGAAATATAAAATGATACTTACTCTGCTGTTAGGAAAATATACGGTTGACTTAACAGCACGATACAACTTGATTTACGATTTAGTTGCGACTATAGATTTTGTGTGAATAGAAGTGGACTAAGTTCATTGCTTCTTTAAAGGATATTATTCTGTCCGTTTAATAACAACAGTTGTTTGAGCAATTCCGATGAAACACGAATAGGAAAAAATGTCTCGGAAACGCATTGGATGACGAAATTGAAAAGTCTCAGTATTGATTAAAACGGATTTTTTAAGTGCAAAAAAATAAATATAAATCAAATCAAAAGTTACACATTTGAATTCCAGATAACTATGAAGGATTTTGCGTTTAATAATAACTTAATAAAACCTTTCTGTTTCTTTTGTGGATGTCGTAATAGGTTTAGTATGTTTTAGGCGATAGGCTAGGTTTTTCTAATCACACTCTTCTATTAATGCCTTTTATTATGCAACAGTCACATACTTGTAGTCATTATGAACCCGACGTTCAATGTACTGCAACTTGCAAAATCGTCGCCGTCTTCCTTAACTTTAACTAACAATAAATAATGCCAAATGCAGTAGCTGTAAAGAACAATTTGCCAGAGCCTTATCGACTCCATATGCAGAGGTTGACGTTCGGACAATATTTTATGTTAATAATGAACACAAATCACGAAAAGTGGGTTCATTTGCGGAGGTGAAATTTGTTAGTGTAATTCAAAATTTGTTGTATTTGGGTACATACATAAAAAAAGCCGTGGTAGCCCAGCGGTTCGACCTGTGGCCTCTCAAGCAGAGGGTCGTGGGTTCAAACCCCAGGCCTCTGGATTTCCTCTGAATTTTTCGGAATTTATGTGCGATATCGAATTTGATATTTATCACGAGCTATTCGGTGAAGGAAAACATCGTGAGAAAACCTACACACAGCGACGAAGTAATTCAACGTTGTGTGTAAAGTTCCCAATCCGCACTGGGCCCGCGTGGGAACTATAGCCCAAGCCCTCTCATACTGATAGTAGGCCTGTGCCCTGCAGTGGAACGTATTTAGGCTGATGATGATAAAAACACATACACGGCTGTATTCTCAAATGAGTTAGGCAGAAACGAAAAGCATTTCGACAACATAGACAAGACTTAGACTATTTAACTTTTCGTGGCTACTTAAACCACATTTTTACGTTTTAAGTTAAAAGGTACAAAGTGACAGGTTGCTAGCCTGTCGCCTAAAATATACCTTGTCCGCCTCTTACGATTATAAGTCTTATTGTAATGAAAATAAAGTTAAAATTCTCATGACACTGAAACTGTGCTCCGCTTCGCCGCCTTTCGCCGCTCTTCTGGTGTGAATTGAGCCTTATATGCGACATTCTGTAATGCCTTCCTTATGGCATAGAAAAGAGCTCTCCAAATGAAGAATCAGTGAAAATTCCAAACTTTGAAAGCTAGGCAGTAGATTGCTAGCTAGACAGTGAATTGCTACGCGCCGAGCACTTTTCGGCACAAAAAGCGCCGTTCCCACTTAAGCTGAATGACGAACGGGCTTTTTCGTCAGAAACAGTATGCTTGTGATTGTACCGAAAGCACTTTGCTTCATTTATCAGTTTTTTGTTCACGTGTACTTACTTAATATGGTTTTTGGGTGCTCTCATGTTGCACTTTTGTTATTCGGTCTACATCACTGTGTTTCTAAATGGGGTAGGCAGAGCATACGAAACGTTACATAATCAAAACTACGACTATTTCGCGCTTCCTAGCCACTTTTTGCATAATTTTAGGTGAAAAAGTTGAAGAAAGAGGCATAATAGTGTCAGGTTGCTAGCTTGTCGATTAAACCTTTACCCTAAGTCGCATCTTGCGACTGAGGTATGACGGTAGGTATGTACGTATGTATATATATATTACTAGCTTTTGCCCGCGGCTTCGCTCGCATTAAATTCGGAATGACACAGAAAAGATGTCAGAATTATTTGAATACGATATGTAAATTGTATTTATGTCTTTCAATTTGAGAATAGGATAAAGAGATTCTAGGCATAAGCTATAAAGAAAACATTGATAAACTGCGGAACGCTCCATAAATACTTTACAACACTCATTTTAGAGAAGTGAGGGATTATAAAAAGACAAAAAGTAGCCTATGTCACTCACTCCTCATCCCTTCGACTATTTCCATTTTACCTGCATGCCAAATTTCAAGAGTCTAACTTAAGCGGTTTAGATTTTTCATACAACGGGATTTTCCCGCTAATTCCCGTTCCCGTGGGAATTTCGGAAATTCCTTTCTAATCTCAAATTTCAAGTGCCTACGTTTAGCGGTTTAGGCTGTGCGTTGATATGTCAGTCAGTCAGTCAGTTTCTCCTTTTATATATATAGAAGATATTGTACAGACACCGGCAAGGTACATGGCACGATTTTAGAAGAGTTAGAGAGTTAATTTCACGCACGCAGCCCTTTTTCCAGTACCTATTATACTTACCACATATCAAGTTGATCCGCTCTGTTAAATTCCATTTGGATACCTGCAAATTGAGTTACTTAATACGTACCTACCTACGGATTAACTTCAGTCAGAGTGTCGTGATGGAAAATATATTTCCAGCAGCAGGAATAAAAGGCTTAACACCGACTTCCTAGAGACCAAAGTATTCTCTTTAAATGTTTGAATTTGACGCGGACAAATAATTTTAAATCCTAAGGCGGAACTACAGACGGAAAACTCGACCTAAAAGAAGTTAGTGTTAAATAGGTACTAAAATCCTTCAACCATAGTTTAATTACGTAGTCCATTCACAATTTCCGTTTAAAACTTCTTGCTAATCTATTTGATTTATCTGCTCAAAGATTTTTCCATTTAAAACGGAACAAGAGGTTGAATGGTTATCGTCGGGATTCTCCACTTCTCCGCGTTTTAACGAAATCTATTTTACTAGGGTACTAAGTTTGTAACTTTGTCTCCGCTTCACTGGAGTTATGCTAATACTGAAGCCACTTAAAGTGTCCTTAATCTTTTTTTTCTTTAATTCTGGATCATATTTTCAGGTTTTCATTTCAAAATCCAGAGTTCAATTTAACAATGGTTTAAAATGCCCTGGCTCAAAATTAGTAGCTTCCAAAAATTTTCTCACACTGGCTCATGACACACATGAACAGTTCTTTGTTGTTTTGGGCAGAAAAACCTCATTGGATATGTTTCACGTTCCTGTTGTTACATGTTCATGATAGTAACGAGGGTAGTCGTGCGCCGGTGTTGGTTTCGTCGATCAAGATCAGTCGCGCAGTTGGCAGGGGCCACGGCTCCTAGATAAAGGGCCACTGACTATCTTGAAACACGTTGAGTGAAACTCGACTTCATTTTTCATTTTGAAAACCTCTTTTCCGGTATGATTGTCTCTATTATTGCTTGTTAAAGTAACAAAAATCAACGTTCAAAGATGAAACAAAGAAAGTGACTAAGCCAACGCTTGCGAAAGCACCCCTAAAGTTAGGTAGGTACTTACTAGCAACAAAACACGACTTGTAAAAATTCATAAAGGAAAAAAAGTGTCAAGGTTCGCAATTTCTAGAAAGCTTAACGTATATATTCCGTGACAAGTAGTGGCTGTAAAAACGTCAAGATATTATCGAATTTCAGACTACCATGACGAAGCTGAAGGTCAAACGTGACCACTCGACCTTCGAAGTCCCAAGGGCGAGGATTAACCGATTTCTGAAGCACTTTGAACTATGTAAATGCAAAATGGTTAGCTCACTTCAAACTGTAAGGACTTTGCTGATAGTGATAGTATATATGCGAACTCAAGGGTGGCTAAAGGAATATCGGATACTTAGAAACATGTCTGAAATAGAGGAGGTACTATTTTGTTAGCTCAGACGAGATTTAAGTATTTGCTTTCTGATATTCTTCTTTAATACCTAGGACCACCTAACTAACTTTGAGTGATTGAAACTACGAATCGAAAGTCGTTAGTTCGATTCTACTCTGAGTCGATTCCAATTATTCAACATTGCATGCATAGATAGTGGGGTCGTACTGGCTTAGTGGAGCAAGCGTACTTTTTAGTTAGTTCGTTAGTAATTTCTAATTAGTAGTTATCATCCGGGTTTGAAGATGAGTGTGTTACTAATACTTAAGTTTATTGAATAGACTAGTATTAGAATCGTTAGATTACTTGAAGCCGCGTACCTTTACTTTGAATTTTAATACCTTTCGATTTCGAAGTTAATAAACAGATGAAATTCGAATGAAATCTGTAATTTTTGTGTCAAGAAGATTGTATTGCTTACATTGGTGCAAGGTAACTTGCAAAATGTTGGAATAAATTCATCTAAGTGTATGAAAAATGTAGAAAATATGCAATAAAACAAAACATCTTATTCTAAATAATTATATTTCTAGAGATTATTTCCACGTAAATAGGTTTTGCATTTCAACATGACATAGCAATAATATTTTTCGTAAATAAACTAAACGATTTACATTTTATAGACTTTATAAAAATAACGCATCAATTTATACAGAAACAACTGTTTCGCTACTGTTAAGAGATTAATACTGATAAAATATGTAGGGTTATTAAACTTTGGAAAAGCCGGGGCGCGCTGATAGAGTCCGCCCCCGAGTCATCCAGCGGCTCCTTGCAACATTTTGTACCGATTTCCACAACTTTAGGGTAAAAGTCCGTCCAAAACTCAAATGCCTTGTAATTAATCGTTTCCGGAGTACTCATGCTAAAATTGTTTCTGTTCATAATCAAATATCCAGGCTTTTCTATTTCAAAGGCGTTCCATTCGATTATAACCCCGGAGTTAGTCGGATTCGAGTACCACGCAAAGTTGGACCACATTTTCATTATTATAGCAGAAATACTCTTATCTCGGTAGTCCCATTTGGTCAAATCCTCAGGGAGCGCTAAATAGGGTAAACCGAAAGTGAAAATTAGATCATAGTTGTGCGGGACTGAAATCCAGTCGGGGATGCCTTCATTAGCCATATCTGAGAATGGTTTTAGGTCGAAACGATACAAATAAACGGGCGCGCTTTTACTAAGATGCTTTGCTAGTTGGTACGTTGTGGCTCCGTGCACTTTGTCGGTGTAAAAGTCCAAAAATAACTTTCTCAGAATAGTTTCATTTGACGTCGGCGGTATAGGCTTGTAGAAAAACGATACTGCGTCCTGTATGTGGTGCTGGTTAGTGAAACATGATGTATTGTCGACAGTTATGTCGGAGAGAATTATCTCTTCGCGCATAACATCAAACTCCCTTTGACTTATTCCTGTGTCGTCGCTCTCTTTCGCAAGCAAGAGTGCGTCTTCCATATCAGTGTATCCTGTCAGGACAGGCACGGAACTAAAGATTTCATCTTTGAACAATTTACTTGGGAGATCAGGGAGAAACGGGTTTGAAACGTTGTTAAAGCTGATGTCAACAATTGGTTTCCACTCTGTCAAAGGCTCCCCTAGTTCTAAGAGGACTTGGTATGGCACTCTTCTGAGGCAATCAAGTAGTTTGTACGTCGGTTTTCGAAAACAACTGAATGCTACGGCGACTTTGTCAACTGTTATGATTTCCCTTCTTGGAGTATTTACAGTCTCGGGTGACAACACGTTGCCACTCATTGCTATAGCTTTTTGGAACAGTCCTGATGAATAGGAAGATATCAAATGCAAGCCAACACTTACAGCGCCTGCATCGTGTCCGAAAATGCATACGTTTTCGGGGTCACCACCAAACGCTTCGATGTTATTCTTCACCCAAGTGAGCGCTGCGACTTGATCTAATACTCCATAGTTGCCGGTAGCCTCCTGGTCTAGTGTTGAAAAAAATCCGAAGATATTCAAGCGGTAGGCCACTGACACGAAAATAACCTGAAATAAGAAAAAAATCTGGTCGATATACTTTCTTTAAGGGCGCCCTGACCCGTCTTATGTAATACTAGCTTTCCGCCCGCGGCTTCGCCCGCGTGGAACTCGGTTATATTGCGGTATAAAAAACTTCTCGTTTCAAACGACACACAGCGCTTTCGATCTATCATCGATCAATATCGATCTATCAAGCAAGCTATATTTTTGATTTCCCTCGGGAACATTAATTTTTCCGGGATAAAAAGTAGCCTATTATTTAATCCGGACTTTTATCTTTACGTCTGCAAAATTTCAAAGCAATCGGTTCAGTAGTTACGGCGTGAAAGCGGAACAAACAAACAAACAAACTCACATCGTGACTTAAAATATTAGTCAGGATAAGGATGTAATAATAATCCAGCCCAAGCACGTCACTGGGCTGCACTGGTGCTGGGCACAGGCCTCCTCTCAGTATGAGCGGGCTTCGGCTGTAGTTCACATGCGGGCCCAATCCGGATTGGGAACATCACACAATATTGAATTACTTCGATGCTCTGTGTAGGTTTCCTCACCATGTTTTCACCAAATTAGATTCCGCACATAAATACCGATAATTTCTATAGCCTGAGTTTCGGACCCACAACCCTTTACGTGAGAGGCCACGCCAGGCTACCGTGTCTTTTTTTTCCTATAAATAACTAATATTGCTTGATTTAAATACCTTTTGTTTAATCACCAGCTGGAAAGGGTTCATGTCGTTAGGGCTGCCTCTTATAAAGTTGCCGCCGTGAAACCAAACCATTGTCGGATAGCCCTCGACTTTGAAATCTGAAACAAAAGCGATACTCATATTAGTCAAATATTTTGAAATCAATTCTAAAAGAGATTGCCAAGCGTCTGGCGGATACAACTGGAGACCGAAGAGATGGCGGGTTCCTCGCTCAACGCATCAGCATTGAGATACAGCGAGGTAACACTGCCAGCATCTTAAGGGCTATGCATCGGGGGTGCCCTTTCCTACTTGTAGTTTAGTTTTTAGGTTAGTGACATTTTTCATGAATGTTTTTTTTTTCTTTTTTAAGTATGTTTAAAATTGTACCAATTCTAAATTAAAGACATACATCACGCCTGTTTTCCAAAACGAGGTAGACCGATCACACAAAACCATGACCATTTCATGTTTAGTAGCCACGTCTAGCATATTTTTTAGGTTTTAAGTTACATACATAATATACATAATTCTCACGCCTGTATTCCCAAGAGAATGCCACGTTTAACAATTTCAGGGTAACCAGATGGTTAAACGTGATATTGCAGTGACAGGTTGCTAGCCCATCGTCCACACCCTTTCCCAGAGTCGACTCTTACGACACCCACGGGAAGAAACGGGGAGGTGCTATTCTAAACCGGCACCACACGAGGTTTTAAGTTACGAGGTACAATAGTGACAGGTTGCTAGCTTGTGGCCTAAAATATGTCATAACCTATTTCCTTGGTCGCTGCTTACGACATCCAAAGAAGAAATAGAGAGGTGTCATTTCTAAAAACCCAACACCACACAGGTCAGTCCGAAATAAAAAAGTTCACTGTGTTCTCGCCATTTTTTGTTCGTCAAACAAAAGAAAACATACGTGAATTATTTTTAACAATCTTACTGATGGATCATACAGTTAGTCGTCACGTGTATAGGCCGACTAATTAGAATATGGCCGCCATTTTACCTACATTTCCTTGCCGAATAAATTACAAACGTCACACGCCTCAAACGAGGAATAAAGTTTGTCCTGACAAAACTTTTCGCGATAACCGCTCGAATAAATCATCCGAAACGTCAAGTTCCTATCTAAATACAGCTGTATTATACGTTCTATGCGGGTATAAGCCCGAACTAGGTATGTCTCTACCTCCGTTTTAACATAGGTAGCGTATTAAGTAGACGTGGCATTATTTACAAAGGCGTTCCGTACGCACAGCCATACTATTTTTTTCTGACCCGTTACAATTACCGTAGCAAAGATTTCCTTTGTCGACCAATGCAATGCCAACTATCTTCGAGTAGTAGAACTTCTTCTACAAAAGTCATCTACATCAATTTTCAAAATGGTATACATACATACCTACATATCCATACGCAATATACGCGGTATTCCCAAGAGGGGTAGGCAGAACTCATGAATTTAAAAATCCAATGCCACTTTTAGCGATTTCTGGGTAATCAGGTGATTAAACGTCATATTGCAGTGACAGGTTGCTAGCCCATCGCCCACAATACACTAACTCTTTCCCAAAGTCGACTCTTACGACACCCACGGGAAGAAAGGGGAGGTGCTATTCTAACCCGGCACCACACGGGCAATGCTATGTTATATGCAAAAAAAAGTATGCTATTTGCAAAAGAAGTTTCGACGTTCAGTTGCATAAAATAAATACAACTTCAAACTTTCGCCCTGCGGACTTCAGTCAAGTGCCCAGCCTAATATCTGCCTGGAGAGAGATATCTCTATTGGAATCTTTCCCACATTGGTGAATTATAAAATTATTTATAGATACTTTAGTTTAGATAGTTCCGCAAATTGCACGTTTAACGATTTTTTAGTCTTGACATTGACACAGACTTGACACGACAAATTGATTAGAATTCCTTAAATTTAACTCAAACTAAGGAATATGAAATCGCTAAAGAGATATCTTCGCGCCTTATACTTAGATGATTCCGGTGGCCAGTGGGTTGGCAGCTATTTTGGACAGCGGATTAGTCTTGCTGCTAGCTTTCTGGGCACAGTAGGCAGCGATGGCGATCTGGGTTTTTTCTTAGTTACTTTTTTAAACAGTTTTAGTTTGTCATTGTTATTTTGTTTTTTAAGTGGCATTTGAAAATTGTTTTTTTGTGCTTGTTTCGTGTCTGTGAATTCTAAAACTAATAAACTGCCAAATGTAATAAATCTAGAATTGGGAATGTTTCTTACAACCAGTAAGTTCCAATTAATTTCTAACGTATGCCATTGATTTTATCTTAATATTATAGGAACTTTGCGGTCTTTGCTTTCATATTGTTACGCTCATCGTGGCATGGACTTTATTGCCTGATGTGCTACGAGTACCTACGTCTATACATACATACATACATCCAATACATACCGTCACGCCTCTTTCCCACAGGGGTAGGCTGAGACCACTTTGTTCCACTTGCTACGATTAAGGTAAATAATTACATTTGAAACTAATTTGAGACTATTGGTCTTATTTTGTTATTACTTTTCTTAAACCTGAAAATTGAGATTTGTGGCTATGAACCGTGAAACAGTCATTATTTTGTCACAAATTAACTAACGATAAAAATGGGCCAGACGGAATCTTTGAGATTTCTCATTTTCACAAATTTCGTTCGTCTAAGATACGTTAAAATTCTGTGTTGGTTATATTTCCATTAGTCGCCTGTAACTTTATCGCTTCGTCATCTTTGATAATTAGGTACGTGCTCTGAGTAAGTGGGTCAGATTTAATAATTCCAAGTTAATGTAAAAATATCACATTATGCTTCATTTTTCTTTGGATGCTGTTGTGCGAAAATACTAAAAATAAAATAAAACAATTATTTACGGGGGGCTCTCTTACAACAATCGTATTTATTTTGGTGTTTTTGGATCACTTGGAATATTTACAGATTTTTTACTTGTGTATCTACTTTTAAAAAATGCATTTAAAGGGGGCGCCCATACAAAAAACGCGATTTATTTTAAGTTTTTGGTAGGTAATCGTTCGAGCACGAGTCCGACTCGCACTTGGCCGATTTTTAAATCTGTTAATGCGGGCAATAAACATAATGTCACTATGATACTGTATGCCTTTGTGTCAATAAACGTTTCTTTCTTTCTTTCTTTCTTTCTTTCAATACACATAATGATGTACCTAACGTAGCGATTAATCTGTGCAAACTGATTAGTGTTGTGATTTTATCGGTTGTGTATGAGGAATCGATGCAGTAACAGTGTCGAACACTGGGACGGGACGTTTACCTTCCCTACTGTATGTTATGTTCAAGAATATTAGTAGGAAGTAGAAATTACATACATACATATCCACACGCCTGTATTCCCAAGAGGGGTAGGCAGAGCACATGAATTAAAAAAAAAGCCAGTGCCACGTTTAGCGATTTCAGGGTAATCAGATGGTTAAACGTGATATTGCAGTGACAGGTTGCTAGCCCATCGCCCACAATACATTAACCCTTTCCTAGAGTCGACTCTTACGACTTAACCTTACGATTTCTACATGCCTATTACCTCATTCAGGTCACAAATGGGATTAAGGTTACGCTTGGTCCCAAAGTGGCTTGTTGTACTTTGACACGGAATGCCTGCATTAATGACAGGCAGTTGAGACCCAAGCCTGTATGATGCAGGTGAATGGTCTTTAATATCAAATACTACATAATTGACTGGGTAATTAGGGTGGTTGGTTGAGATTAGCTTGATTATATGTCATTGGCGCGGTTTCCATGCTATGTGTCTACTTAAACTATATGTACACATAATCACGCCTGAATTCCCAAACGGAGTAGGAAGATCACTCGAAATGCTACGTAGATATAACCATACCTACATAATAATATTTCACAACACACAGGCACTTCTAGCTTATTTTTTGGTTTTTAAGTTAGGAAGTAGATAAAATAGAGACAGGTTGTTAGCCTTTCGCCTAAAATATATCTTAACCTATTTCCTTAGGCGCCTTTTACGACATCCACAGATGAAATGGAAAGGTGTTATTCTAAGCATAACACCACACGGCAACTAAACTATGTTACATGTTTCTTGAACTATGTGAGTACAGATAATTATGTGATTACTACATAATAAAATGCATTAATATATGATACGACTGTATTTTATGAAATGAGCCTCAAAAGGCGAATTTAGTAAAAAAATCATAACTTACTATTTGTATTCCCAATTATGTACAGTCGTATTACGTAACTTTATCTTTGTTCATAAAATAATTTTGAAAAATGTTTAAAGGCAATTGCGCATCGGCGTCACATCAAGCGCCGAAATTTTGAAAATATTTGTTGTCTTATTCCTAAAGAAAAAATATTATTATGTGTAGGTAAAATATTTTTTGTAGTTCTATCTGACGGACTTAATAGTTTTTTTAGTGGTCTAGCCAATTGTGACGTAAATTCGATGTCGATATCACACTTGGATTGAAAATTCACAATCATGCTTTGTAGCGAAATCAATTTACTAATTTATATCGCAAACGTGAATTAATTAACACCCGATAATTGCGTCCAAGCTGGGTAAAATGCGACGCGATTTCCCAGGAGGTTTTCCAATAGAGGGTCTTAAAAGAGAAAAAAATGCTATTTCTACTTATTACAATTCGTTTCTTCATCCTGACATTTGAAGCTAATTCGAGACTATTGGTCTTATTTTGTTATTACTTTTCTGAAACCTGAAAATTGAGATTTGTGGCTATGAACCGCAGTCATAATTTTGTCATTTGAGAAAACAGGCATGATTTATGTATGTATATGTCGCATATCCAGTCACGCCATCTCGCGGCTGAAGTTTGAACTACGCATTCGGTGTTGAGTCTACGTGATTTTTCTACAAACTAATGGAGTTATAGCGCCATCTATCGGTTTACGGCTGTACTTGTCAGTGTTGATTGTTACTGCGAGTTAGTAGCGCCATCTAGCTACTTTCAATGTAATTAGCAATGCGATGCAGACAGCTTGGGTGAAGTCAAGACATTGTTGATAAGAGGGACTGACAATTACCCTCAATGAAGAAACGTAACGGCTGAGAGTTATCTACCCTCAGTAGCGCGGTGGATAGCCACGGGAGAAACGCGTCAACTCCGGTCAACGCCGGAATATCATACGGGGATGTGTGACGTATCAAGATGATCGTGTTGTGGAACGTTAAACGTTAAACGGAACGTCAAATCTTAACAGATTTGGATGTTTTCGGAATGAGGCTGGCAACACAGGTTTTGTTGAGGAAAACCAACATGTAGTGTTGGCAATACCAACTACCTGCTTTTCACTTTAAAAAGCGGTACGAGTAACGGTCGAGGAGGACTTCTAGTTGGAATGCTGAACTGTGCGGTTGTGCCCCTTATTCCAAATTCATCGCGTTCTGTTTGCGTCTTGTAGTCCGATCTAATTTCTATTGCTTGTGATTATTGTATTCTCTTTAAATTAGTTTGATTAAAACGTGAGTGTACTAAATTGACTTTTCATTCCAACTAAGTCATGGATGAGTGTCATGGTTAACGAAGAATCGATCTCCTGCATCGCCGCTCGACATTGACACACGCCTTATCATCTTCATCATCTCTCTTCATCTCCGACATATATAATAATATGTACCTAATGAGTACGGTCAGCTGCAGTGAAAAGTGCTTAGCACGGTCAGGCACAAAACCAGTCACCCGTTTTACTAAGTAAGTATAGCTCACTAACTATAGACGACAAAAATAAAAGGAAGCATATCACGCGCGCGAGTCGACTCAATTGTTGACGTGCTAAACCTACTTCTGTGTGCAAACAGACTGTGCTTACAAATTCTAAATTTGAGTTTGTAACTTCAAACGAAAAAGTTAAGAATAAATGTCTTTAGTCTATAAGAAGTATTGATCTTGTATGATCTCAAAATTTTCCAGGAAGCAGAAAAAACTGCAGTTGTATATAACTCGCATAGGTATACAGCATGCGGAATCGGGCTTAAATAGAACAAAAAAATTCCATTTCTTCCACGCTAGCACGTGAACCTTCAGAACTAGCGATATAAACAAATGGTACAGTCGCGAACCGGGATTGTTGAGCCACTTGCCTCTGTTCGCAATTTAGACGTGCAATGAATGACCGATGTGACCGACTCGATGTTAGCTATTGGATTAGTATTACACGACCAAATTACAAACATAGGTAAATGGCTCAACAATCCCGGTTCGACTTTTAAAATAACAAATGGCGGCTAATCTGGCTATCGATAAGGTCCAACTCGAAACAAAACAGCCGCGTCGACCTGACAAATTTGAACAAACGATTTTCTCTGCGCCGCTAAAGGTGATTCATCAAGATAGCGAACGATTTACCCTTTCTTGGAACGATAACACGAATCGGCCACTTCGTAATGTTGACAAATAGCAGACCTTGACGTGTGAATTATCTGCATCGTCTAGCAGGATGGATGGAAATACAGGTCTTATCATCTTAAACACACCGACAAGTAAATAAAAATCACGCCTGTATGTTGAAACGGGTAGGCAGAGTTACGATACGTTTCACAAAAATTAATGATGCCGAAAATGGCTTTATCTTCTCGTACTCCGCCTTTTAGGTACTTGATCACGTTATTTTGTGGCCAAAAATCTTTCAATGATAAAACATCGCCTTGATGTCTAATCAATACCAAAACCAAAATTGTTGAACGCAACAAAATGTTTTTTTAATGCTAACAAACACTTTAAGATCGAATAAAAATAGAAGGTGTTTTTGATACATCTAGAGTTATGAAAGGTCAATGTTTGCGCAAAAATATATCACCGTGCATAAAAATATATCAACAAGTATAGGTAGAGTATCACTGTTCTTAAACATGTTTCTGAAAGTACCTTCCCTCGTTTGAACCCATTTACGTGATAATAAATATAAATAAGATTCTTATCTTCGGCACTAAAGGAATCTGAAGGTAAATAAATTTATAAGAAATATTATAAAGGAATTCTTATTTTACTTTCCTTTGGATGCTTTTAGAAGTTTAAATAAAAAGCGGTCTTAAATTAATGTATTTCTGAGAAAACTGTTTTCTAAATTTTATTTTCTTGTCGGTTTGACTCGGTGTGTGCTAAAATAAAATGTTTCTGTGTAAAAAAATATACTTTAAGGCTAACTACGAGTATGTCTATACAAACGTAACCTACGGCTCATTAAAATTTGAGCATTACTAGAAATACTGCTTTATGTATTAAGTGGGATCTGAGTTTCTTAGTATAACTACCTATGAAACTGAGACTTTGTTTATTGAGCCTGTCCTATTATTTTGCTGTTTTTTTGCACCGTTTTGGCTATGCAACGTTTCGTGTGCTCTGCCAACCTCAGTTTGGGAATACAGTCGCGATTTCTGTATGTATGCTTAATAGAAATAATTCTTATTATGTTTTCCATTATCGAAGGCCACGTGCCAAACAAGGAAAAGTATTTAAACAAACTTCTAGACGGGATTTAATTCGTCGACTTTCTGCTAGAAGGGCTGTACAAATATTACACTTATTTTCCAACCCTTTCGCTCTTTTGCCTATAGGGTTCGGAGCGATAAAAAATCAAATCCCAATTTATAGGCGAAATTTGACACGTTTTATTAAATTTTAAGAAGGTTGGAATTCCGATGAGACCAATCGTTATTGGAAAATAACGTGTAACCCTGATCAGTCCGCGATTAATATTTCATCTCACCAGTAAACTGATTTTCCGAAGCATTTGCCACCATTTTACAAATACTTGTCCCGGTAAAAATGTCGATCATCATTAGTTTAAAATAAACCTGTAAAGTGGAAAGATATACTTCGAAAATTAGGTCAAATTATACTCATTTTATGTAAGTTTATGCCTAAACAATCGTGCCATTTCTAAGTGACTACGATACGTGAAAAGGTCTAAATGTTGTCTATTTAGCGTTTCAAATGCTCTGCCTACGGTCTGTGACTGCACGAAGTCGTACCAACTGATTTCTGACTCACTGCAAATCGTTGTCACAATAAACGTACCAAATAAAAAAATCCTTTGTAGAGCAATGCGATATCACTATCCCGTTTACTATAAATAGGTTCTTATTGGTTCTGGAATCAATTGGTTTGGTACAAAATAAATACCGTTGGCCTACTAAACTAACAAGAAATTACAAAAATGCCAACATAGTCGAGCAATTACCTGCATACGTTACTCCATCACATAATTTAGCCAGGCTAACGAGGCACATGCAAGAGCGATTTTTCTTTAGGCAATATTTTCCCTGCTAACTGATTTCTAAGAAGTACGATTTTCCTTTGTGCCTTTTTATACTGGTCATATGCTGTAGAATGCAGTAAAATCCAGCCAATTAATGTAGTTTCCATAATCATGTTACGCGACTTTGTACTTTTATTCAGTCATTATAGTGCTATTTTTCTTTAGGTACGCTGAAAAGTTAGGTTTTTCAATCCAAGAAGGAAATTTGTACTTATTTAACACGAATCAATTCCTTCCAGGGATGTCATAAGAGGCAACAAGGGAAATAGGTTTAGGAATTCTTTAGGCGACAGGCTCAATCTGTACTAAGTATTTTTCTATTTTGAAATCTAAAACTCTGCTAAAAATAACAAAGAAACATAAAATGGTCAGGGTTTTGTTGATGAAATACACAGAAAAAATGGAACGATGGTATTCCGTCCGACACCACATCTGGCTTTTACAGTTTTATATAATATATTCTCACGCCTGTATTCCCAAGAGGGGTAGGCAGAGCACATGAGTTAAAAAATCCAGTGCCACGTTTAGCAATTTCAGGATAACCAAATGGTAAAACGTGATATCGCAGTGGCAGGTTGCTAGCCCATCGCCCACAATACACTAACCCTTTCCCAGAGTCGACTCTTACGACACACACGGAAAGAATTTCCATTACACCACCGTAAAATAAGGTTAAAATAAATGCTTGCGTCGAATTCTTAACTTCTCTACCCAATAGCGTAATAGTTTCCCCTCGTCAAGTCCTGACTTGCACTTTGGTTGGCTGAAAGAAGAACAATACGGACCTAAACAAACTAAGAAAGTCCTTGTAACGGTAGCCCGTGCCCTTTATGTCTTGACAAATAGAGGCCCGATCGCATAACCGATTCGGTTCATATCATTGGATATTAAATTTGAACCGATATTATAGCCTCCTAAGCCCTGACTCTAAATAATTAATTTAGGGACTCAGACCCAGACAAAAATTTCATGGCTTAAAATGTTGAATCTTACGTAAACTGATCTTTAAGTTCATTTTCCACTGAATAATTTGTACTTAATGAAGTACATTCGGCTGTTATGCTTACTAGTAATTTGTACTTTATGAAGTACGCGGGGCCTTACGAGGATAGATTCACAAGTCGATATTAATTAAACAATTGTGATTTTCTACAAATACTTAGGTTATTACACATACATACAATCACGCCTGTATTCCCAAACGGGGTAGGCAGAGCACACAAAACGCTACATAGACAAAACGATGACTATTTCACGTTTTGTAGCCACTTGTAGCATAATATTTTTTAGGTGTTGAGGTGGTTTTAAGTTAGGAAGTAGATAAAATAGAGACAGGTTGCTAGCCTGTCGCCTAAAATATACCTTAACCTATGTCCTTAGTCGCCTCTTACGACATCCACGGAAGAAATGGAGAGGTGTTATTCTAAACCCGACACCACACGGAATTATTATACATCACGCCTGTATTTCCAAATAGAGTAGGCAGAGTACACGAAACGATGCGTAAAAAAAAACCGTTACTATGTCACGTTTCATGGCCACTCCTAGCATGTTTATTTAGGTTTTAATCAGGCAGGTATACAGGTATTATCATTATTAACAAGATGCTAGCCTATCGCTTAAAATGTACCCTGACCTATTTATTATCTTAGACGCCTTATGCGACATCCACGGAAAAATATATGAGGTGTTATTCTAAACCCGACACCACACGGTAAATCTACAAATAACAAGTCGAAATACATAGTAAGGCTTGTTACTCTATCTTTATTATAACAAAACCTTTAAGATGCAGAGAAGATAATAATTTCATAACGCCTGTATTCCGAAATAGGGTAGACAGAGCACAGTTACATGGATAAAATCAAGTATTTCAAGTTTCGTGACTACTTTGAGGTTTTAATTTAATTTAATAACAATAACCATCAAGCAGAAGCTTAATTGCTGCATAATCGGGTGAGGACAAAAGCAAGAGTGACACGAGTAATAGCCCGTTGCCTATAGCAAAGCGACAAAACTGTAGGAGCTAACACTCGCTTCTTTTTCGTTCGCCCACTCATTTAGTTCTTCTTGTTTATCGCTTTCGCTCATCGCCGGCGGTGGGTCCGCTACCTTAATTGTGTGTATCGATATCTATCTATCGACCAATCAGTTACATAACATAAACTAATTTTGTCTTAAAGCCGTCTGTAGGGATTAGATTGGTTTAATTTTCTAATCCAGCTTGATTTCAGGAGGCTTACTTGTAATTTCTTTGCGAGTTAATTAACTTTGTTGCTTGTTTAAATACAGTTTGAATTAAGCTAAAATGCCACTAGGACGTACAAAGGTAACTTAACGAAAGTAGTAAAACTCATTACACTAAAAAAAGGACAAGTTTCAAAACGTTGCAAAATATTTCGTAAAATTGTATAAATTTTCGCAAGAAATAGCTAAATTTGATACAGATTAAGAGTTACGTTGCAGGAAAAAATAATCTATTTGTTCTCGATTCAAGTAGGTATTCGTGGTATCCCTCTAGAAGCCGCTGTCAACACGCGAAGAAACAAAACACAATCAAATAAACAAAAGAAAGCTCCGAAACGCGTTCAAAAAAGCATGTTATCCTGAGTTTGTATTGTTTCATTATGAGTAATTTTTACGGTAGTTTTATGTTTATAGATGACAATGACAACTGTTATAGACACGTGAGGACTCAATTATAGATGGTCTCCCAATCACTGCCGTTGTGTGCGACGTCAAGAGCATTGATACGTGACGTCCCATCCCTAATTACGAGTAACGTTTTTGTCTCAACCCGTCCAATCACGGCCCTTTGTCCAACAATCAATGACAGATGCGTGCAATCGACCATTCGCATCTGACGTCCGTTAATCATGGAATATTGAACTAACCGGAGCTGCTTTTTCTTGTTGATAGTGTCCCACTGCTGGGCAAAGTGGGTAAAGTGGGTTCGCTTAAGTGTGATGTGACGTTTCGTCCATCACGCATACCTACATACAGTCAAGGAAATTGATACCTGTGCCACTTTGAACCTTTTCATAGTGAGTTTCATATTGCTTTGATTAGTAGAAAATATGGTATGTCACAGTGACATTTCTTGTGAAAAGGTACAAAGTGGCACAGTAATCAATTTCCTTGACTGTACATCTCGACTATATTCCATATAGCACGCGAAACACTACATAGTCGAAACCATGGCTATTTCGCGTTTCATCAGATAGGTACTGGTATACACTGAATAGTATACTAGAAACAATAACGTATTACCTATTCTTATTGCATGTTAAAAGCCTTTCTTGCGTTAGGTTAGGTTAGACTTCCATAGCAAATTACTGCATTACAAATTCAATAAGAATTCATCAATGAAGAGATAATTTATGTTACGGTTATCGCCTAAATTAGTCCCAATGGGCAATGATTATCGTTTAAGTCATCCAGTATGATTAGTAACGATTTTCCTAGAAAATGTTTATTCCTCCTTTCTTCCCGTGGGTGTCGTAAGAGTAGACTCTGGGAAAGGGTTAGTGTATGGTGGGCGATGGGCTAGCAACCTGTCACTGCAATATCACGTTTGACCATCTGGTTGTCCTGAAATTGCTAAACGTGGCACTGGATTCTTGAATTCATGTGCTCTGCCTACCCCTCTGGGGAATACAGGCGTGAGAATATGTATGTATGTATGTATGTGTTTATTTTCAATTTAGTTATTATTACGCAAAAGACAGCTGCGGTACATTTCCATCAAGTCACAAATAATTCACAGCCGGCTTTGCATCTGTTTGATGTTTTCGAAAAATGCTAAAAATTTGAAATTGCCGCCTCCGTATGGTTAACTATTCCAAACTGACGTTCAACGTTCGCTAATCGACATCCATAAATTACGGGACAATCTTAATTTACGTGCGTTACGAGTTCTGTGTACGGTTCTGCCTCGTTTAAATTACAGGTGTTGTAATATAAAGTAGTTTTAAATGCCTTTGTTACATAATACGACTCTTTTAAGAGAAGTGTAGTGTGAAATGAGCATTGGTTGGTTTCACGATAATACCACATGACTAATGTAAAGTAAGTATTCAAGATGTAAAGTTAGACAAGAATTAAAAAAAAAGATTTCTGACCCATCGCAGAGGCCTGGAGAGGCTGATAATGACTGGGAAAATAGAAGGCAAGCGTCCAAGAGGTAGAAGCCCAACACGCTGGACAGACCAAATTCGCACGACCCTCGACACTACCCTACACGGTGCTCTGCATGCAGCATCTGATAGGGGCAGGTGGCGGCACATCATAAGGGAGAGACTGTTCCGGCAAAATGACCACGACCCTCAGCACTGAGGAAATCGATGCAAGGAGGAGGAGGAACCATCGCAGGACATTGTAACGTAATAAAGATTATTTTTGTCCAGTTACTGTAAAAAGGTTCTATGGCGGAATTGGCGGGTCTTTCTGACATCATTCTACAATTACACATCATTCTAAGCGTCAAATTCACAACGGCATATTTTATAGACGAGAAAACAACATAAATAAATGTAAACTTAACGCTTCTATTCCCAGCTGGCTTAGCACGACAGGGCGCGAGTATGTAGAGCTTCGCGAGAAATAAACTGTACCTGTCACTGTCTAACTAGAGACGTCAGAAAGTGACAGGTAGTCTATCCCGCGCGCGACGCGACTAGAGCGTGTCTTCGTGCTAAGCCTACAGAGTCTTTCTGTAAGCCTACAGAATTGGTAGACAATACACAAAACAATACGCAGGTCGTCAAAATTGTACAGTCGAGTTCATAAATATAAATTTAAGCAGACAAATGCCAAATGTGTAAACCTTTGCACCTTATTGTCAATGTCATAAAGGTGTACAGATATTTTTGAACCCTCAGTTTTGCTCATATATATTAATGAACTCGACTGTAGCATAATTTTTACGTGAACATTCGTGACAGGTTGCTAGCCTGTCGCTTAAAACATACCTTATCCCTAGCCGTTTTTACGACATCCACGGGAGATATAACAAAACTTAAAATACATAAAGGCATCAATTTTAAGTTCCTAAACCTCATGAGTGGTGAGCGAACTTAATATCCATTCCATCATCCCAAGAGTAACTAGTTTAATAAAGTGGGATAGTTTGGTAAATCTACTCGAAACTTTAACTGCTTCGCGCTCTAGACTAATGGGTACTTAACGTGTTCCATTTTTAGATTTTTTATGGTTTAAGTTAGTAGTCATTTCCACAGGAAAATTTATCATTACAAAGACTAGGATCCATCTCTCTTTGTCGGATTTTTTCATAGGCAGAAATATGTCGAGATAATCACGCTATAAAGACGGGAGTATCACTTATTTTACCTCTCGGGTTTGAATAACACCTCTTTATTTCCGTGTGGTGCCGGGTTAGAATAGCACCTCCCCCTTTCTTCCCGTGGGTGTCGTAAGAGTCGACTCTGTGAAAGGGTTAGTGTATTGTGGGCGATGGGCTAGCAACCTGTCACTGCAATATCACGTTTGACCATCTCGTTACCCTGAAATTGCTAAACGTGGCACTGGATTTTCGAATTCACGTGCTCTGCCTACCCCTCTTGGGAATACAGGCGTGAGTATATGTATGTATGTATTTCTTCGTAAGAGGCGCCTAAGGAAATAGGTTTAGGTATGATTTAGGCAACAGGCTAGCAACATGTCACAATTTTAATTCTTCCATCTGTTTTTGAAAAGAAAAGTATTGGTTTAGCCATGGATTTCACTACGTAACGTTTTCTAAGCTCCACGTACCCCTTTCGGGAAAACATACGTGAAGAATGTATGTATGTCATTGTTATTTTTCAGGGTCGTATTGAAAATCAGCGTCGCGATGAGTGGCGTTTCGCGCTGTTCGGTGCAATATGATTGGTGTGCTTATACAGTACTAGCTGTGCGCGCGACTCCGTCCGCGTGGAATAGTGACTAATTTCCCCGTTTTTTCCCACATTTTCCAATGTTTCTTCGCTCCTATTAGCCGCAGCGTGATGTTATATAGGCCTAAAACCTTCCTCGATAAATGGTCTATCCAACACAAAGAGAATTTTTCAATTCGAACCAGTAGTTCCTGAGATTAGCGCGTTCAAACAAACAAACAAACTCTTCAGCTTTATAATATTAGTATAGATAAATAAGAAAATGGTTCATAAAAGTTTTACTTCATTTAAATAAGGTAACCATTTATGGTAAGTTTTTTTGCCGTCTGGTGTCGGAATTTGATAACACCTCTCCATTCTCGCAAGAGGCCTCTAATAGGTTAAGGTATATTTTATGTGACAGGTTGGCAACCTGTCACTATTATAACAGTCAACTCAAAACCTAAAAATACGCTAGAAGTGGCCACGTAACTCTAGAGTCTCTCTCTCTCTTTAGAGTCTAAATAGTCATGTTTTTTACTATGTAGAGTTTCGTAGGTTCTGACTACCCCATTTAGGGATACAGGCTTGATGTAGGTATGTACATATATCTATATCTATAAGTATACTTAATTATTTGCATTTGTGTTGAATTAATGTTAAACTTTTTTTTATTTATTTCTTATTTACATGCTGTGTATTTACAGAACACAATCAAATCGGACCGCAATTTCAGAATTAAAGAGAATCGTAGAGATATTTTACGTTGGAAGCAATATTCGAACCTATTTGACGCTACGATAAAATATAAGCACATCGGGGTAAAATATTGCCAACTTCTGCTTGCGCTGTTCAGACAGACGCAGCGATTTATGAGAAACAATATAACGAATATAATGCCGCTTGAAATTTTCTGTAACTTAGCACGGCAACGCGCGTGACACGAGCGCCAGATAAACTCCCTGTCATCTCCAGGCGTCTCTAGTTGAACATTGACAGGTATTTTCTAACTCTGTTCGAGGTTCTAAGTGCTCTCGGGTGTTGAATGGTGGGGGAATACGTTCACATACATTACATTTATATTTTATTGATTATTCAGCATAAGAAATTGGGGGTTATTTGGGGGACATTTGTACATATCGCACCTTCGGTGGGACAAGGGCACAATAATTGTTGAAAAGTTCAAAAATAGTTAAGTAGGTATACAGAAATGATCCAAAAATATTCCTTTACATTTCTGTACTTAACTCATTTTGGATGCTACCTCAAAACCTAAAAAGTATTATGCTGGAAGTGGCCACGAAGCGTGAAATAGTCATTGTTTTGTCTATGTAGCGTTTTGTGCGCTCTGCCTACCCTGTTTAGGAATACTGGCGTGATTGTATGTGCCCTTGTCCCACTGAAGGTGCGATATTATGGTTAAGTTTAGGCTAGTTTTAGATAATGATATTTAAAATTCTTGTATTTGGTTACATAGCATTTTGCGAAAACTTAGCCTTAGAAACATTTATTATGTATCACCATTTTGACTTCACCCTGCATTACGCACGGTACTCTACAGTCTCTGAGTCTCACATTTAACCTGAATGCCATGATCAAACTTCGCAAGTCGTCCAGCCTGGTTTTACCTCCGCTTCAACTCGATACTATTTCATTATAAGTTGCCGTCCTACGCGAAGCTATCGTGAAATAGTCGATGGAACAGGCAAAATGGCAACCGAATGGAATGGCCCTACCCGCAACCCTAGAAAATGACTGCCTTATCTGATGGAGGGGGAAACGTGAATTTTGAAAACTAGGTTAATGAAGGACTACGTATGCCCATTTTTATTGTATTTTATTCTTTATGGATGATATTGCCTGTATTTAAATATACCGTCACGCTAGCTTACTTATACGGCAAATCGCTTGGTCATATAGGTTGAGTTTGAATAAAATTGTGTTTTGGGTACTAACGATCCGTCCCGAGTTTGCAAGTTTTCTCCTGTAGCAATTAGAAGGTGTATACGTTGTGGAATAAAATAAAATTATGATTACTTAGTTACTAGTTACTTAAAGCTTTGGCTGATCGTCAAATACAGCTAAAGAATAATAAAAAAAGTCGTAAGTAACTTTATTGACCTTAACAAAGATAATACGTAAAAAATATCTGAAATGGTTTAGCGCCATTTCTATCATTTAGTGGTTTCAAAACATCACAGAAAATAGTCGTATAGTTTTGAGTACTACTTTTAAATAGACGACGGATTATTTAGGGATCGAGCTGTATTTGTTTGATGATTATTATTTATTAAATGAATTTAAGGTGACACGTTAATTTTGCTATGAAAAAATAAAATTATTAAAACACTCAATTTTCTGTTCAAATTTACCGCGCACTAATAATTATTAGCTTTCTATTTCTTGGACGACTGATTCAAAAGAAGGTAAAAGTAATTAAAAATACTTACCATCAGGAACGTAAACGTTCAAATACAAGCAGTCTTCAGCATACTCCTTCTTCTTGGGCTCCTCTAACTGTGTTTCCAGTAGCTTCATGAATAGCTTATCATGCTTGCTTACAGGTGTTTTCTGAACATCTGGAGATTCTGTAGGCTCCGTCTGGAGACAATCAGGTGCGTAAATCGTCGCGTTCCTCGTACCTTCCCACGACGGCAAAATAGTGTAATCCGGCGCTTGGAACCTTTTCAAATCAACCGGCGGTTGCGCGTACGGTATGCCGACGTAAGCTGCAATTCTCTTTGTTCTAAATCTCGTTATGTACATCCCCGATATCGTTCCCTGGTTAGCCAGGGTGATCTGTTTCGGTTCTCGCGCCGAAAGCGCCAACGTCGTCGTCAGGAGTAATAAAGTCACCCGAATCATTTTACAACTGGCCACACGGATTTATTTTTAATTTACGAAATTAGAACACTGCTTTTGTTTTTTTGTTCGAATTTTAAAGTCCATTTCTTTCTTTGAAAGAGCGGGTATCGCCGTATTGGTGGGTGCTCGGTCGAAGGTGGTGCGTTACTGCTTCTCGTGCAGACTTCAGCCCGTAAATATGGGGTTGCTCGTTGTTATAGCGACCAAGGAATTGCTTTTGTGAACCGAAAGTCGGATAGAAGTGGCCCTTTATTTAACATGGAAGGGACGAAGTTGTTTGTTGACAGGGCACTCTTTGGAGGATTAATCGATGATAAAGAGCCTCCCTTTTTCCGGTTTAGGGAATTTGTTATTATTTTGTTGGCTGTTTACGTCACAAGCTTAAACTAAAAGCTAAATTGAAATCAAGAGCACGGATCGAAGTGCATTGAACAAAATGTACGTATTTTAATAACTGGGCATTTTGTTTTATTAGCCAAAGTGGAAAAAAAACGAGAATTTTTGTTAAAGTTTCACATAGTCGTGGCACTTATATGATAAAACGTACTTTATTTAATAAATACCTATCTAAGACACGAGTTCATTACACCTTAATTTGTTTCATTTTTTTGCGTCAAAATTTTATACTATATTAATATTATTGTCTATTCTAGTAACGACTTAAGATTATATAGCAAGAAGCAAGCGCGCGACGCGAATGGTTCGCGTGACCAACTAAGCTTAGCCGTCACTGCATTCGGCTTCTGTTACCTCATCTTATAAAGGTCAATACAGAAACAAAAAACTGTAAAAATAAAGGATTCCCACAACACTTGTATCTCCCGATACAGATAACTGAGTAAAAAACACATCATACCTAACGAAAAGTATGGATTACTAATCCAGGGTAGACATGAGCGCGAGACTGACTATACCTGTCACTGTCTAACTAGAGACGTCAGAAAGTGACAGGTAGTATGTCGTGCGCGTGTTGCTTCTTAAATTGAGTTTAGCTGCGGCGGCTGCTGTCAAACCGCTTTGCGCGACTGCTTGTATTCCTAAATGAAGGGTTCCGTACTAGCCCGAAATATATGAATCGAAACTCGATTCTTGAATCGAGTCACGTCTTGACGTGAGTTATCCGTATTTTACATTATAAGTGACTCTCATAGTAGTTTTAGGTTAGTATGTAAGTTAGATTATGGAAAAACATGGGACTAGTATATTTGCAAAGTTTGTTTTTAATAATCTAACTGAACTTCTAAACAGTTTTTTTAGTCATCTTTCCATTATAAAACATACATCACACCTATATTCTCAAATGGGGTCGGAAAAGCTATTGGTATTGCACGTTTGGTAGACATTTTTAAGTAGGTACCTAGTATTATTATAAAAAGACTTGTAGCCTTTTTGCTATCTATCCCAAACAACCTTTAACAAAGAATTGTGAAAAAATCTAAGTAAGTAATTGAAATGTGCGGTATTTGAAGTATAGACAAAAACTTAAGACTCATTTATATGTCGGAGATGAAGAGAGATGATGAAGATGATAAGGCGTGTGGCAATGTCGAGCGGCGATGCAGGAGATCGATTCTTCGTTAACCATGACACTCATCCATGACTTAGTTGGAATGAAAAGTCAATTTAGTACACTCACGTTTTAATCAAACTAATTTAAAGAGAATACAATAATCACAAGCAATAGAAATTAGATCGGACTACAAGACGCAAACAGAACGCGATGAATTTGGAATAAGGGGCACAACCGCACAGTTCAGCATTCCAACTAGAAGTCCTCCTCGACTGTTACTCGTACCGCTTTTTAAAGTGAAAAGCAGGTAGTTGGTATTGCCAACACTACATGTTGGTTTTCCTCAACAAAACCTGTGTTGCCAGCCTCATTCCGAAAACATCCAAATCTGTTAAGATTTGACGTTCCGTTTAACGTTTAACGTTCCACAACACGATCATCTTGATACGTCACACATCCCCGTATGATATTCCGGCGTTGACCGGAGTTGACGCGTTTCTCCCGTGGCTATCCACCGCGCTACTGAGGGTAGATAACTCTCAGCCGTTACGTTTCTTCGTTGAGGGTAATTGTCAGTCCCTCTTATCAACAATGTCTTGACTTCACCCAAGCTGTCTGCATCGCATTGCTAATTACATTGAAAGTAGCTAGATGGCGCTACTAACTTCGCAGTAACAATCAACACTGACAAGTACAGCCGTAAACCGATAGATGGCGCTATAACTCCATTAGTTTGTAGAAAAATCACGTAGACTCAACACCGAATGCGTAGTTCAAACTTCAGCCGCGAGATGGCGTGACTGGATATGCGACATATAGAAATCAGGAAGAACTGAGAAGACTGAAATGAGCACAAAACTTTTTGCGTGATCTTAGGTTTACTTTCAGTTTATTAAAGAATGAATAAGAACCCTTTAAAATTGGTTCCCTGTTGTGTTACTCTCTAACGTAAAAAACTAAACTCGTCTACGAGTACGAGCTCGACGTCGATGTGTTAAATCGTTCGTATAATAAGACAGCTATTTTTGACAACTCGACGTCGAAATCGTCGAAACCACAGTTTTTGCTGAAGGCTCTGAACCCTAAAAATCATATCACAGTAAAAAAGTAAGACTGCAAATCATAGTATTTTATCTACCAAAACAAACTAGTTTTTTCGTATACTAAATTGAACAATACATTTTTTGTCACGAACTCCCACTTGTAATGACCTTGTAGTGACGTTGCGCATAGCACTAGTGATAGGTATTCTTGCTTGCTGAATATTTTCGTACTCTTCATTCATACCTACTGTTTTACTGCCAAAGTCAAATACAAAAACGCTTAACTTTATATACATACATACAGTCACGAACCGGGATTGTTGAGCCAGTTGCCACTGTTCGCAATTTAGACGTGTAATCAATGCCCGATGTGACGGACTAGAGATTTCAGCTATTGGATTAGTATTACACGACTAAGCTACAAACATAGGTAAGTGGCTCAACAATCGTTCGCGATGGTACCTACAATCACGCCTGTGTTCCCAAATGGGGTAGGCAGAGCACACGAAACGTGACACAGGCAGGTAAAACCATAACCATTTCACGCTTCGTAGCCACTTCCAGCATATGTTTTAGGTTTGAAAACAGATGGAAGAGGCACCTATTATAGTGACCAGTTAGCTAGCCTGTCACGTAAAGCATACCTAAACATTTTTCCTTAGTCGCCTCTTCCGACATCCACGGGAGAAATGGTGATGTGTTATTGTAACCCGACATCACCCACGGACATCACCTCATTTTACATTAAACGTGGAAAAAATGTGGCTAAACACGATCGAATATTGAGATGGTAAATAATATAATCATGCACCTTTAGGTAGCCAAATGAATAGATTATTCGCGAATTTATGTGTTTACGGTATTTACGGTGTTTTAAAGACTCTACAGATACTGTACCTATGCGGGCCTTTGCAACCATTGAGCCCCCAGTAAATCAATTACTCAAAACACCAGGAAAGGAACGAAACCAACAACTAAGTTTGCAGAAATTACACAATAAGTCACACAATTTCGCTGAAACTTGGCAATGTTTACGTAATCTTTGTTCAAATCTAACAACATTTAACGTCAAAACATGCCAGGGCCAAGAGACGTAAGAAAAATCAAAGTTGCTTTCAAAATCAGCCTCCTGCGGGACTCAAGTTCGACAAGTTGTGACAAAATGATTTTGGAAAGAACAAAGCGCTTACAAGACCAATTACGCAGGTAATGGTGTTTGTAAAACTTCGTGAGTGAAAAAGGTTCAAGTATAGAAGAAAATGCTTTGACGATTGAATTTTACTTCTGTCGTTACCTAACTACATAGAGTCGTTTAAAAAAAACCTTAAATGAAGGTTTGATAAAAACTAAGGCTCAATTCACACCAGAAGAGCGGCGAAGGGCGGCGAAGCGGAGCGCAGTTTCAGTGTCATGAGAATTTTAACTTTATTTTCATTACAATAAGATTTATTGTCGCATGAGAAACTCCAACGAGAGAATTCCGGCGAATTCCATAAACGAAGCCGTGCGACTGCGCGAGAATAAGTCACGGGAGTGCCCGAGGATGCTCGAGTAGTCGCGAGCGGCCGCTGACAATATCCCGCCCAGAGATCTTGGACTTCCCGCGCATTCCAGCGACTTCTCGAGCAGTCGCGGGAATCCTCGCGCCTTCTCTACTGAGCGGGTCGCTGCGCTTCGCCGACCTTCGATGCTCTTATGGTGTAAATTGAGCCTAAAAGTAATTTTGTTTAAATTGAACTACTTCAATAGGTACAATGTTTTTAAAACGATTCAGTTAAGAGGGCGCACACATTTTTTACGAACGTAATTATAAGATCAGGCGGGGAAGAGAAATTCAGGGGCAGGGCAGGGGTAAGAGGCACCACAGACCATAACTCGTCGAGTTATGAGTGATTATGGTCTGTAGAGCCCTCTTATCCCTGCGTTTCTCTTCCCCCACCTGACCTTAGTGGTTTTGGACCAATGTTTAAAAAATCGTGAAAAATAAATTAACTCATATTTAGCCATGAAAAAAATATGGTTAGACTAAACATATTCTGTAAATTTACAATAAAATTGTTTCATTTGTAATTACATTAAAATCAATGAGAAAAAAAATAAAGTAATAGTTCAACTTTGAAATTATGTACAATGATATTTGAATAATAAAAACCAATAATTTGATGCATGTCTCTCCGTTAATCCCCAGTAAACTATATTGTCTATCAGATAATAACAAGTTTATATCGTTTATGGTAAATTTTAATGGAAAATTTTCAAGTGAAAGACAGCTCTGACGCGTATTTTTGTGAAAACCCTTCAACAAATTGGCTAAATAAAAGAAATCTGTGTTGCTAATAAAATATTTCTTTCCGTTAATCCCTAGAAAAAGAGTTGATTTATATGTTACAGTAGTTTTTCTTTAAAAACTTAAGGATTTATAGCTTTCTAAAGCATTTGAAAATCATCAAAATCACCGAATTTTGTGTGCACCCTCTTAACACCGCATTCGCTTACGAACATAAACGTATTATATTATTTTTATTTGCCAAAATACAAAAGCCTTAGATTAGGTACAAGCGTGATTTACCTATGTATGTATGAATTACAATAATCTATAGGTATAGTTAAACAAAAATAAATTGCTATTCGCTTGTCTCGCTAAAACTCGAGAACGGATGAACCGATTTGGGTAATTTTAGTCTCCAAATATTTTTGAAAGTCTAGTTGGTGAAGAAATTTGTTAATCTCGCGAGAAAAACTTGCCAAATAGGAACGAAGTACGCCGGGCCAGCTAGTAGAAAATAAAAGACAATGCCTGAACCGAAGTACAATTTTCATAATAATCATGTATATGTCGCCGCTAGGGCTCCGCCAATCACTAAACTAGACTTGAGATAGGTCGTCTTGTAGATTAAATAATTGTCTGGATAAAGTTATGTGTAATTTGACTAATCTAAGTTGTATGTAAAATACAGTAATGTTAATTAGCCTAAGTAATCTAATATGGCTATACGCCAATACAAAGTAGCAAACTCCGCGTTCATAAACATTTAGTAATTCTGCTTATTTCGATATCCTAGATTCACTATTTTTCTATATTGCCTTTGTGAGAGGCTAAGCCTCTGTTTATGAATGAGAAGATTGCTACATAGGTAAATCGTTATTCTATAATAATCATCTTTCTCGAATGTTGGTTGGCAGAAACGCCTTACATAAATAAGCCTGTGTTTATAGGTATTATCAATATTTGTCTCGCTGTTTGCCATGTTCATATTTCTATTCAACAAAATGTAATTAGATTACTGCTTGGATTATTAATAGAATTTTCCTATTCATGATTTTGTAAATACATTCAGGAAAGTTGTTTACTTTACAGGTGATTCGTAGTAAATATTAAACTCCAATTTGTAATTCGCACAGTTTGAATTTAACGAACTTAATCACCGGTAAACAACTTTCTAAAGGCTCCTGTTTAAAAATAAGCCGTTACTATGACCCATTTTTTGTAGCATTCGTGACGTCACTTGTTTACATCAAGATGACGGTTAGCGAGTCCTATAAAAAGGCCTGGGACTTAGGTCTCGGCCTCTTTTTGCACCGGATCGCCGTACTGGTAACAAGGTTGTAAAAAAGGTCTGATAATTTAAGGAAATAGAATAATTATTGCCGTTATTTTCAAATCGCTGTAATAATCACCAATTAAAATTAAATTAAGGAAATTTCATAAACTGTTGCTTTCTTTGATTCAGTTAATTATTGCACATTAATTAATAACAATTGGTTTGCTTCCTATTACTGGTTTTTATTGAATTCCTATCGAAATTGAACCACTAGCTGGCAAAAATGAACGGCTCAAGCGATGGGACTGCTCTCCCTGACCGGAGCGATAGCTCGGCTCAGTATGAGCATTCCCACAACCCCGTAACTCCGACATCAGAAGTGGGATCGCCCCAGCGATCCCCTCGTGCTGTTCAAGGTGTTTCAGACCCTAGCATCGTAGACGCACCCGTTGGAGGATCTTCTCCAAGCGCTCCCAACTCTGGCACGTCAGCATCAGCAGCACCATGTAGCAGCGCTCCCGCTTTTCCGGTACCACAGCAGCTACAAACTGGTAACGTACCGCCCGAATTTTTCATGCATATGATGACTATGATGCAGAACATGAGCGACCGGATACTGCAACAACCCAGCAGAGTTAAGGTAACAGACGTGTTTCTTCCCTCATACGACCCGGATGGCAACGTTGGCGTCCGCGAATGGTGTAATCACATCTCTGGTGCTAAAGAATCTTACCAACTTAACGATTACGATATCCGTATGAAAGTCGCCAGCTTGCTTAAAGGTCGTGCAAAACTCTGGGCTGACGACTGGCTAGTCTCAACCTCATCCTGGGAGGAGTTACGCCAAAGTATTGTTACCACGTTTGAGCCAGAAAACCGCTATTCCCGCGACGTATTAAAATTTAGGGAGCACGTTTACGACTCCTCAAAAAACGTCGCAGAATTTTTATCCAGAGCGTGGCTCCTCTGGAGGCGTATCACTAAAGATAAGCTTGATAACAACGATGCAGTCGAGGCGGTAATCGGCATGGTAGACGACGAGCGCCTTCGAATTGAATTGATGAATGCTAAAGCTACCTCGGTTCCCGAATTAATTTCCGTTGCCGCGTCAATTCGCGGTAAACGTTCAAATACGAGTCAACAAAATTCAAATCAACCGCCACTAAAACGATCCAAATATTCCATAGATAATCGCAATGTTCCGTATTGCAGCTTTTGTAAAAAGACCGGTCACTCTTATTCTAACTGTCATCATAAAAGTGCTGCCACACGCGATTCCGTCCAACCTACTAATCCGTCTCCTCAAACCTCATCCAACGCGGCGTTTAAATCGGGTGATAATAAAAACAATAAAATCTGCTCATTTTGCTCGAAGCCGGGGCACACATTTGACAGTTGTTTTCGCCGCGAAAAACAGATTACCTCCAATGTGAATATGGTGTCTAAAAGTAAACCGGGACTAAATAACATGCGCGTTCAGATCGGAAATATGGTTTTAGACAGTGTATTTGATAGTGGCGCAGAGTGCTCCGTAATGAGAGAATCCGTTGCAGACAAACTGCCTGGGCGTCGGTCCCACGTGGTTAATTACCTCCGTGGTATAGGTCAGTTTCCAGTCGTTTCAGTGAGTATTTTAACTGCGATTTGTGTGATTGATGGGATTAACGTCGAAATTTCATTCCACGTTTTGCCAAATTATGAAATGACATCAGACGTTTTAATAGGTTCAAATGTGCTTCATGAAACCGGTCTAAGCGTCATTGTGACACAAAATAGTGCGACATTAGTGCATCATCCTCGTGTGCTACACGTTCGATCAAATAGCCCCCTATTCGAGAATCTCAATCACGATCTAACCGACGACATAGAAATTCAAACGTTGTTGGCTTTGCTTAACAAATACGCACACCTTTTCACTCGCAGTTTTTCGAAATCTCGCGTCAACACTGGCGAATTGGAAATACGTTTAAAAAATCCCAATAAATACGTCGAGCGAAGGCCGTATAGGTTAAGCCCAGTCGAACGCGAAAAAGTAAAGACAATTGTAGCCGAACTAATTGACAACCAAATCGTTCGCGAAAGTAAATCTCCATATTCGAGCCCGATTATCTTAGTTAAAAAGAAAAATGGTGATGACCGCATGTGTGTAGACTATCGCGAGTTAAACTCGAATACTATTCGCGATCAGTACCCCCTTCCCCTGATTGCAGACCAGATTGACCAATTGGCAGGTGGAAAATACTACACAACCCTTGATATGGCTTCTGGTTTCCACCAGATACCAATATCTGCCGATTCTATTGAAAAAACCGCGTTTATTACCCCAGACGGGTTATACGAGTACTTGACTATGCCATTTGGTCTCTGTAATGCTCCAGCTGTATATCAGAGATGTATAAATAATGCGTTAGGTCCCCTTTTGAAACCTGGCAGCGCAAATAACGGCTGCAACGACAGTGTGGCACAAGTCTACATAGATGACGTCATCAGCAAATGCCGTAGTTACGCCTGCGGTCTTAACTACTTGGAGCAAATTCTAATCGCTTTACGAGACTCTGGGTTTTCAATCAATATTGAGAAGTGCTCATTCTTCAAGCGCTCCATAGAGTACCTAGGCAACGTAATTGAAGATGGTCAAGTTCGCCCAAGCCCTAAAAAGGTAGAAGCCCTGGTGAAGGCTCCCGTCCCTACGACGGTAAAACAACTGCGACAATTTAATGGTCTGGCAGGATATTTTCGTCGCTTTATTCCAGATTTCGCTCGCACTATGGTTCCATTGTACAACCTAACCAAGCAGGGTGTGAAGTGGCAATGGACTCACTTGCATGAAGAAGCCCGACAGAAAATCATAAACTACTTGACTTCTGCGCCAGTACTTACTATATTCCAAGAAGGTGAGCCCATGGAGCTATTCACAGATGCCAGCAGCCTTGGCTTCGGAGCCATTTTAGTGCAGATCATAAACGGGCGGCAGCACGTGGTGGCCTACTTCAGCATGCGCACCACGGACACTGAAAGCAGGTATCATTCATACGAACTCGAGACTTTAGCCGTGGTTCGTGCGATCAAGCACTTCCGTCACTTCCTGTATGGGCGCAAGTTCAAAGTAATCACGGATTGTAATGCGTTAAAAGCCTCAAAACATAAGCAAGATTTGCTCCCTCGCATTCACAGATGGTGGGCATATTTGCAAAACTTTGAGTTTGACGTGGAATACAGGAAGGGCGAGCGGATGCAGCATGCCGATTTCCTCAGCCGGAACCCAGACCCGTTATCTGTCAACGTCACCACAAATAATCTGGAGTGGCTGAACGTTGAGCAGCGTCGCGACGACCAGCTGCGACCCATCATTGATGCTCTGCACAGCGGGGAAGATGTACCAGGGTATATCTTGGAAGGCAACGTGCTCAAATGTGAAAAATCAGACCCTATATCAGGTACGCAAAAATTAATCATTGTACCAAAATCCTTTCAATGGAGTCTAATAAATACTTTCCATACGTCCCTGAAACATCCTGGCTGGGAGAAAACTCTAAGTAAATTAAAAGAAAACTATTACTTTGAGAAAATGACATCTACGGTGAGAGATTTTGTAAACAACTGTGTTGTTTGCAAAACTTCAAAACAATCATCAGGAGCCACCCAAGTGCAATTACACCCAATTGCAAAGCCGACTGTGCCATTTGAGGTCATACATATGGACATTACTGGTAAGCTTGGAACCCCAACTGATCAGGAGTATGTCATTGTGACAATAGATGCCTACACAAAGTACGTGTTGCTGCGCTACACTAACGACAAAAGTCAGCATAGTGCCCTCGCTGCACTGAAACAGGTAATTCACCTCTTTGGCTCCCCAAAACAAATAATCGTGGACGGTGGGCGCGAGTTCTTGGGTGAATACAAAAACTACTGTGACAGATATGGCATCGAAATACACACTATATCTCCAGGCGTAAGTAGAGCCAATGGCCAGGTCGAACGAGTCATGGCGACGCTGAAGAATGGTCTCGTAATGATCAAAAACTATGAAACTCCAAACTGGCACACAGCATTGGAGAGTCTTCAACTTTCCTTCAATTGCACGGTGCATAAAACCACAGGTACATCCCCACTTACACTCCTAACCCGGCGTAGAAACTGTGTACCACCCGAGCTACTAAATCTTGTTAATATTGACAATGAATCTGTCAATATTGAGGCTTTAGAAAGCCACGTGCATCGACGAATAACAGAGACGTCTGTAAAAGATAAAATAAGATTCGACAAAGGACGGGCTAAAATCCAACATTTTCAACGAGGCGATTTTGTTTTGATTAAAAATAATCCCAGAAATCAAACTTCCCTAGACCTTAAATACAGCGTGCCTTATGAAGTTCACAGGATACTGGAAAATGACCGATATCTTGTGAAGAAAGTCATCGGCCATCATGGCCGACCCCGCAAGGTGGCGCACGATCAGCTTCGGCGCGCCCCACAACCCGGAGCTGCCCAGGCGGCCGCGTCGCCCCAAGACGATGAACCTGGACCTTCGGGCGTCACCGCGACAGCTCGAAACACAGCTCCAGCCGTAGTGGAGGCGTCTGGAAGCCTAGCTACCACTTAAGACGGACCAATGTTACATTTGGTGAGCACACATTTTCTTCTAACCATTATAAAAACTGTATATCCTACAAATCTATTGACGCGCACGCGTTGTTCAATAGTAACTCATATCCCATCATTCTATTGACGCGTGGAGTAGTTCAATAGAAATACATATCCCATCATTCTATTGACGCGTGGAGTAGTTCAATAGAAATGCATATCCCTAAATTCTATTGACGCGTGGAGTAGTTCAATAGAAATGCATACTAAATTCTATTGACGCGTGGAGTAGTTCAATAGAAATGCATATCCCATCATTCTATTGACGCGTGGAGTAGTTCAATAGAATAGATGTAAATCCCGAAAGAATAATAGTCCTCTGTGTACCACGGCGTTCAGGACCGCCCAGAGCACAGCATCGACCCAACCGTGAGATCCTAGAGCCCCTGTTTAATTACAGCATCGACCTTCCCATACCATTCCTACCTGTTCATAGTAACTACTGTTTTTCATGTGAAAAAGTAATAATAATAATAAAATGTCATAATAGTCTGTTTCATGTGGAATGGACAGACTAACCTGCTTACCAAACAATTCTTAAAATCATCACGATAGGTATTGCTGTGTAAGCATATACCTGCATTCAAAGCACTTAACTTTATCTTTCACAGATACCTACCAAAGCCAGCCGCTGCAGAGCACGCATCGCACATCAGCATGGCCGTGTCGCCGCTAGGGCTCCGCCAATCACTAAACTAGACTTGAGATAGGTCGTCTTGTAGATTAAATAATTGTCTGGATAAAGTTATGTGTAATTTGACTAATCTAAGTTGTATGTAAAATACAGTAATGTTAATTAGCCTAAGTAATCTAATATGGCTATACGCCAATACAAAGTAGCAAACTCCGCGTTCATAAACATTTAGTAATTCTGCTTATTTCGATATCCTAGATTCACTATTTTTCTATATTGCCTTTGTGAGAGGCTAAGCCTCTGTTTATGAATGAGAAGGTTGCTACATAGGTAAATCGTTATTCTATAATAATCATCTTTCTCGAATGTTGGTTGGCAGAAACGCCTTACATAAATAAGCCTGTGTTTATAGGTATTATCAATATTTGTCTCGCTGTTTGCCATGTTCATATTTCTATTCAACAAAATGTAATTAGATTACTGCTTGGATTATTAATAGAATTTTCCTATTCATGATTTTGTAAATACATTCAGGAAAGTTGTTTTCATCACACTTGCTCGTCAATGGTGGTGTTACAAGCGCGTATCCTTCAGTACAAAGGCCTAAATTGTAACCGCGGGAGTTATCATTACATCCTATGGGAGGTAAAGTTTAGTTTTAAAAATTGCAAAAGTTAGTTTATGTACGTTAGTTCAGACTAAGGAGGTTACAAATGTAAAAATAAAACAATCTGCTATTAAAACTTATGGCCAATTTTTAAATGCAAAATTAATGTACGTATTATGAAACTGTATTAATTTAATACTTTGGATGTATGTCAACGCGTTTTTTACTATGCATTTTTCGTAAATTTGTTTGAACCTTTTTGGTAGAATCTGGCTGTATGACCATTCGAATTCTGTACGAAACATAGTTCTTGTCTGTGGTATATAATTAAAAAAAAGTGACAATAGACCTAAACGCACTGACAGCAGTGACAGCGCGGACAAGGAATAGCGCGGCGCGGTAACGTGATGTCATGAATTTTCTTTAATTTTTAGTTTTTCCTCGCAAATGTGATGAAAAACATTGTGTGTAACACGGGGAGTAAAGGACATTATAAACTCGAGGCATAAATGCCCTCCGCCTGCGGCGTCGGGCTTCTAACAGCCTCTCGTTAATAATGTTCCATTTCCTCCCCTAGTTGCTCAATGTACTATTACTTTACAGGTGATTCGTAGTAAATATTAAACTCCAATTTGTAATTCGCACAGTTTGAATTTAACGAACTTAATCACCGGTAAACAACTTTCTAAAGGCTCCTGTTTAAAAATAAGCCGTTACTATGACCCATTTTTTGTAGCATTCGTGACGTCACTTGTTTACATCAAGATGACGGTTAGCGAGTCCTATAAAAAGGCCTGGGACTTAGGTCTCGGCCTCTTTTTGCACCGGATCGCCGTACTGGTAACAAGGTTGTAAAAAAGGTCTGATAATTTAAGGAAATAGAATAATTATTGCCGTTATTTTCAAATCGCTGTAATAATCACCAATTAAAATTAAATTAAGGAAATTTCATAAACTGTTGCTTTCTTTGATTCAGTTAATTATTGCACATTAATTAATAACAATTGGTTTGCTTCCTATTACTGGTTTTTATTGAATTCCTATCGAAATTGAACCACTAGCTGGCAAAAATGAACGGCTCAAGCGATGGGACTGCTCTCCCTGACCGGAGCGATAGCTCGGCTCAGTATGAGCATTCCCACAACCCCGTAACTCCGACATATATCTACTGGTCTATTGCGTTACGTGTGCTCTGCCAGCCCCGGAAAACAGGTGTGATAAGGTAAACGTCCCTGTGTTCGACACTGACCCAATACGTGGCACTTGCAACCTTATGTCATAGTAAGACAGGTGACAGATGGGTGGCATCTTCTGGGCGTTGAGGCGTCGAGCATTGATACATTTACCTTATTTATGTCGCAGTGAAAATTTTGCTTTTTTTAACTTTCCCAAGCGTTTGTAGTCGCCATTTCTTTTATGGCATAATAACAAATACGTATTTGAAAGACTGCAGTCGAACGCCATACGATGGCGTGCCAGCCCGCCGTAATATTGGAAGTGCGCCCTTTTACTGCGGTATGTGGGTCCGGCGCATTGTATATTCCACACGCTCACGACCTATGTAAATTGGACAAATTGGAATTACGTATTTTTAACTTAGGACAGTTTGGAGTTTTGGGAATAGTTTTGAGGTGAAAATCGGCCAAAGTGTTGAACCAAGTGTAATTAAGGCCCTGCGCAGACGACAATATCTCTAATTTTTTAGGCTGTGAAAATAGAACCTATGGAAATATAATGCAGTAGGTAACGTACACGATGCGCAAAAAGTCCGGCGCACAATGCATTCAATCCATGCAGACTTTTTGTGCGCGGCAGACTCGATCGCACAAAAAGTTTGTCATCTTTCTGCCCCGAAAGATAATGTGGCCAGAGTGATGTGTGGCATTTACCTCTATTGAACATAGGTACATGCATGCGTACCTACATATATAACGGCTGTATTCCCAAATAGGTTAGACGAAGTATTACATACCTAGCCAAAACCGTGTATTTCACGTTCCGCAACCACTTCCAACATATTTTTAGATTCTGCCAGCTACTTGAACGGTGAATAAATACTAGAGATGCAACGGATATCCGGTTGCTATCAGGTATCCGGCCTATCCGGCCACTATTTTACTATCCGGCCGGATACCGGATAGTTACGCACTATCCGGCCGGATACCGGATAGTGATTCTGTTTGATATTTAACTTAGAAAAAGGTTTTTTTATTGATTCTGTCATAAATGTCCGGTACTATTTTTTCAGTCATAAATGTACGACTGGAGATCTTGTACCGAGGAACTGCCTTATGCATAAGCCTGTTGAAACGAACTCTGTCCACCATTGATAATGGCTCATTATCTAACGCAATCATTTCACCAATAAAATAATGATATTCCTTAGATTTTAGATCATTTATACCCCAACACTGTGTTCTTTCCACTGTCTCTGCCAAAGTTAATTGCTTATGTGAAGCCGGATGAGCGGGAGCGCGCGTTCTTGCAAATGAACTCGTAGAAGGAAAAGTTCTGCTTTCGCCGCATGAAGTTGAAGATGGACCACCGTTAATTTTGGAGCATTTGTCGAGATACTTGCTTTGCAAATGGTTTTTCATAGAAGAAGTCCTTGGCTTCTTCCATTCGCCACCACGAGATAATTTTAATTTGCACATTAGACACACTACATACTCTGCATTGTATTTTTCTATTTCAAAATAGTTCCACAATGGAGATCGTTTATTTGCCATTATTTTAGACAAATAAAATAAACACAGAATGAAGTAAAAGTTCACAATCACGTATACGTGTTATACACTACTATACACATTAAACAAATAGAAAAACATTTATTCAGCAAAATAGACCTAATAAAACTCGTTTCTTGCCTAGAAAACGGTCCACGCGAACCTACAATACGTAACAGGTTGAAACCTGCACGACGCGCACGCCGCCAAACTAAAATTGTAGGTATTGTTGGGCCGGCCGAATATCCGGCGGCCGGATACCGGATATTCGGCCGATGATGTGGCCGAATATCCGGTATCCGGTATCCGGCCAAACAACTATCCGTTGCATCTCTAATAAATACAGCGCAGCGTGTGTAATTTCCGCATTGCCCTGCAGAAAAAGAAAATAAGAAACATCTTGATTAAAAAAACACTTTTTATAGATTCCAAAATTACTTATGTAACTTCAGTGAATGCCGGGAGGGTATGTTTCACCCTGTAAGAACTTGTTCAAGTTCTAAAACTATCGAAGTCAAATGCATTGGGCGCGTAGCTTAATATACAATACAATTACGTACACATTTCATTGCTCTCAAAAATAGCAGTTCAATTTAATTTCACATTACTTATTATACCTTCTCATAAACACAACATGCTCATCACGTGGGAGAATAACAATTATTTCACACTGAATTTCCGATCACACCCAAGATGGATGTAGCGTGCATCTTCGATCACAGGCCCTAATAAATCACTCCCTGCTGTTACAAGACTTATAAGCAAGTATTACACACTAAATCAAACAGGGACCGGCCTTGGAAAGTCGGGCTGCGGTATCTGATAATCAAAACTTGACATGACTCTGTGAAGTTAGAATGAGTCTAGTAAAATGTTCGACAGTTTATCTATATCGCTATGAAACGTTTCACAAAACATTTTTGCGCCCAAAAGGTTTTTTTTAAATTTAAATCATATTAATTGTAATAATTATCATTGGACCATTTTACACCAACCACTTTATCCCAAATTAGGAAGTTTAATGTATTATGCGTAGTTTGTTGTGTCGGGATAAAATAACACCTCTCTCCATTTCTTCCGTGGTTATCGTAAGAGGCGATTAAGGAATTTAGGTTTAGGTATGCTTTAGGCGACAGGCTAGCAAACTGTCACTATTATACCTCTTCCTCCTGTTATCAAATCTAAAATTATGCTAGAAGTGGCTGCGAAGTGTGAAATAGTCATAACCATGGTTTTGTCTATGTCACGTTTCGTATGCTCTGTCTACCTCGTTTGGGGACATAGGCGTGATTGTATTATGGGTACTTTGACATCGAAAATGGCAAGATTTGGCGAAGATTTTACCCAACTACTATAGACAACGGATAAACTTACTACAGCAGCTATTGTTTTCGAAGCTCAATACTCCGAAACAGTGTAAGTAGTATCCGAATCATCTCCAATCAAAATTTCTCTCAAACCGCTGAGGTAATTAATCTCAGTCATAAAATCGAACTCGCAGGAGGAACGAAATTAATTTTTGCTAAAACTTCTCGATGACTTGTATAAGCTACCTCAAATCTAATATTTGGTAGACGAGGCGAATGCCTGCAAACTTGGTTATTTAGGAATTTGGCCGCAAAGCCAGACACTTCGGCATTTAAAGTTTAAGGGAACTTCAGTTATTGAGAACGTGTCCATCATAAATTGGTAGGACCGATTCATTGAAGTGAATATCTGAAAATATTTTAGGTCGGGTCACGTTGTTTTAGGATAGAGACATTTTGCTACAGATCCCGGGCGAAAACAGTAAAACCAAGACAACAGCTGTTGGATCAGCTATGACGCAAACAGGAGACTTATTCTCTAAGGCAACTCCGATTGTCCTCACGGGTGATGCTATATCGAGATGTATTTTTAGATTTCCGTACTTACTTTGGTGCATACATCACTCCCGAAATCCCGTATGGGGTAAGCAGACATCATGCAAGGATACAAAAATAAAGACCATTTCACGTTCTTCGTTGGATAAGGTTAATTGCCTTAACATACAGATAAATGTATTTATAAATTGTGTCTTGCTACTGCTCTTTTTTTACCAGGGTTACAGGATCGTAGAGGAAGAACAAATTACAAAAATACGTATTGCCGCTTTGGCTGTTTGGGTGTGTTGACGCAGTTTGCCGGCCTCTGTCCGGGGATGAATTTTATTGTAACGTATTGTAATTACTCACTCTTTTCTTGTGCAGGATGCTGTCCAGATAGACAATTTAAAAGTAAAGTCTATTTTTTTATAATTTAAATATTTCTAGAACAGCTTTGTTCCTAAAGATTTCTGGAGGATCTGGACATCATTCTTTGAGTGATTCCGTTGTCGCGCGCCTTACTATAAAATAGTGGTTTTCTAAACAAATTGTAATCTTCCTGAATACAGTTGAAAAGAAGTTAAAACGTTTTATTTAATTCGTTGCTAGAGAATTTGCTAAATCAGAAGCAATATCGACCCTGTAAGATCCAGTACCTCAGTGTAAAGCTCCTCAAGCTCTCTCCCTCACAGTATCCTTGACGTTACAGTGATGTTCGATGGACTGAAGCCGTAGGTCACATAAATGTTTGTTGTAGCGTCAAAAAATTGTTGTACTTAGTGGAAAAGGAACTTTACTAGCTATTAATTACTCCGGTCCAACGCCATTTTGCCGTGCTTCGCAGAAATTATATTGCCGTTTTAATTATCAGCAGTTACCGCTACTAAAGTAAAACACGTCAGAAACATAACGACAGTTAATAACATTTTGTTTCTAGAAATATTAAAATTTGACTTAAGTCCATGCAAGAAGTGTCGACAATTTCATGGCCGTTACTTGCTTGAATTTATAGTTATTTGAGCTATTACCATAATAACGGGAGGTTCTTACCAGCCAATCTTAGTTAATCGAACATCTAACCTTGGTTATGGGGTTTGACCGTCTAGTAGCAAAAGTTTCAAGGCCACATTTAGTTATTCATTAAGTCAAATCGTATTTTATCAGATCGGTTCTAAACGGTCGGCATATTCCCCTGGAAAGACAGATTGTTTCTGATTTACCATTCAAGTCGGCATGACCTCCATTTTATGGCTCGTTTTAAATACTCCCTAGTGATAAGGTAGATCTAAAATTTATTGCACGGATGACTTTGTAGGTCGGTTGGCTAATTACCTCAAGTCGACTGGATTTAGATGTCGCTGGGTGGATTGACGGTGGTGATCATTATCCCTTGGGTTCAAATCTTGCCTTCCACTGAGATTTTCGGAATTCGTGTGCAAAATGTACGGTTAAGGAGTGTGCAGGTACTGCATTTTCTGGAAACACTTTTTTCCTTTCTGGCATATTTTACCATGATAATATGCTTTTTTCCCAGTATCCTTTTTGTTTAAGATTAGTTTCCCCAATTCTAATCGATAGGTTAACAAAGAGCGTCGAAGTAGCTCCGCTGCGGAGCTCCTATTCCTGAAAGCTTTTGGTGCTTCGGGCCAATAAAAAGTCAACGTAACTTAAAGCTACGTGTGTGTAAATGTTAACTCTAGTTTCGAAAAGCCTAAGAACTAAATCTATGGTGATATAAAGTGTTGCCAAATACAATAAACGCACAGTCTGAGATCTTTAATCACAAGTTTAGCAACCGTAACATTTTATTCCCAATTTCCCGTCGAAACATTTAAATTCGATTCCGCCCCAATACCTACAAACAAAATACTTGTTGGGAAGAAAATTGTTTTCAATTGTTTGTTCCTTAAATCAGAAAGCGAATAGCCAATCAAGCGATTGATTGCATGCGACGAATTGGGTCGTTTTAATTATTACACCAAGAGTCAATGTAATTCCTTACTGGCAATTTAAAACAAAAATGTTAATACTTTTATAGAAACACTTTGACGTATGTGATGTTCATTCTTAGGGGTCCGTACCCAAAGGGTGAAAACGGGACTCTATTACATACTGAGACTTCGCTGTCTTTCCGTCTGTCACCAGTCTGTACCTATTTCACGAACCGCGACAGCTGGAGAGTTGAAATTTTCACAGATGATGTATTTCTGTTGCCGCTATAACAACAAATAACTAAAATCAAAATAACAATAATAACTACGGCTCCCATAACCAAAAAGTGTTTTTTTTTTGCTGTTTTTAGAACGGAACCCTTCGGGCGCGAGTCCGACTCGCACTTGGCCGGTTTTTATGCAAGATACACTTGGTTTCGGCCACAATCACGTTTAATGAAAAGCAAATGTAGCCAGAGTGCCTGGTACGTATGTAGTTGTAGTAACAAACATAAATATCACGCTTAGAATTACTTCCCGTGTGGTGCCGGGTTAGAATAGCACCTCCCCCTTTCTTCCCCCGGGTGTCGTAAGAGTCGACTCTGGGAAAGGGTTAGTGTATTGTGGGCGATGGGCTAGCAACCTGTCACCGCAATATCACGTTTAATCATCTGGTTACCCTGAATTTGCTAGACGTGGCACTGGATTTTTGAATCCATGTGCTCTGCCTACCCCTCATGGGAATACAGGCGTGAGTATATGTATGTATGTACATATGTAGAATTACTTACTAATTAATTACTTACTACGTATTCCCAATTGGGTTACCCAGAGCACACCAAATGCGACAAACTCACAGCTAATTTACGTAACGTAGCCGTTTTAAGAATAGTTATAGATTAAAAACAGGTAAAAGAAGAGGCATACAGGGTGGCCCATCTAAAACGGTCAGTATGGGGAAGTCCGAAACTATACGAGATACGAAGATCTCTTCTTAGGAACCATGACATCGATTTTGATAAAAAGAAAAACTGCATTCATACATTTAAAAAAAAATGTGTACTCAGTCCGGGAATCGACCCCGGTTGTTTTGAAAAAAAAAACCACTCTTTCTATTTAGAAATCGATTGTGTGGGTCTTAAGCAGTAAATATCGCTGCTTATAAACGAAAGGGCCACAAATCAAAATTTTGCAAAATCAGTTTTATTAAAAAAAAAGTGACCAAAATCATCCTTTCAAATTTTTAAAGTCCTCTCCTAAAAAAAAAAATATTTTGGAATGTGGCCCTTTCGTTTATAAGCAGCGAATTATGTGTGTATAACATTATTTCTAAAATTAATAAAATGCATTGTTTTTACATGCTTTAATTTATTTTAGTAGGTGTTCAGAGTGATCACAGTTACAAACGTAGTAGGTATTGAGAAAGGCGGTGGTCACTTCGAACACCTACTAAAATAAAATCAAAGCATGTCAAAACAATGCATTTTATTAATTTTAGAAATCATGTTATACACACATATTTACTGCTTAAGACCCACACAATCGATATCTAAATAGAAAGAGTGTTTTTTTTTTTCAAAACAACCGGGTTCGATTCCCGGACTGAGTACACATTTTTTTTTAAATGTATGAATGCAGTTTTTCTTTTTATCAAAATCGATGTCATGGTTCCTAAGAAGAGATATTCGTATCTCCTATAGTTTCGGACTTCCCCATACTGACCGTTTTAGATGGGCCACCCTGTATATTGGATTATATAGCGGATGTCACTTAGGCTCAATTTCAGGAAATAAAGTTTGGTCTTGAAATAAGTCACTTTTTTCGGATGAAAAATGTGTTGATTGACTCGTAAGTAAACGTCCCTGTGCTCGACACTGACCCAATACATGGCACTTGCAACTTTATCTCATAGTAAGACAGGTGACAAATGGGTGCATTGCAAAGCACTGATACATTTACCTTAAATATTAAATATTCTTGTTTGGTAAGTTCTCTAATGACAAACCATAAAATGGCGGTGTACATTATAACCTAACGATTTCGTGATCTAGTAAATTTTGCGATTAGCAGGTGATTCATAATCTATGAGTCACCCCCGTACCTACCCCTTGAAATGGTAGAAAGAGCAAGCAAAACGACACATAGACCCTTTGACTGTTTAAACATACTGGACTTTTAATCACATCAGAAATGTGACGCTAATTCCAAACGCCAGGCATAGTAAACCCCATCTATTTTAAAAATGGCAAACATTTGTTACCTAGTTTTCAACAATTTAAATAAGGCTACAATACAATAAAATAGATTATCAATGGACACGCGAAGTTAGCACGCGAATGGTATCAGTTCGGACTGAGGGCAATTCGATTGGAGCCTTAGTTCAAGAAGGGAGTAAATGCGTTTAGAGCTTTATGGAGTTACGCCTTTGTCTTAGTAGGAAGGTAGGCTTAGTTGCGGCAATAAAATATGTGTAATTATCTGTAAGTAAAATTACAGAAAACAGTGGCTTGGTTGGATTTTAGTCGATTTCAAAAGGGAGGGTCGTTAATTCGATGGTTTAAAAAAAAAAACTTTTGGGTCTTGTTGTAGTCACAATAAGTTATTTGCTCTTCTCGAATCACACGAATGTGGGATTAACGTCTTCTATGCGACATTATACGATCCCTGCCAATGTTCTTATCACATGGACTACGTATATTTTTTCATATGATATGAATCATTAATTTAAATTTGTCTGAAAATGGATCAAAGAACCGATGGTTAGCTTGCCGCAAAGCAGCAATGTTTGTTATGTCGTGGCCCCAAAAAAGGTATCATCAGCACTCGATAATCAAAAAAGTACGTTTATACATTTTTTGCATCATTATTGAAATTTAAAATTCGATTACTAGTATATTCACAGTGATATCAATTGCCGTGTGGTGTCGGGATAGAATAACACCTCTCCATTTCTTCCGTGGATGTCGTAAGAGGCGACTAAGGAAATAGGTTTAGGTATGTTTTAGGCGACAGGCTAGCAACCTGTCACTATAATACCTCTTCCATCTTTACAGACCTAAAACTATGCTAGAAGTGGCTGCGAAGCGTGATATAGTCATAATCGTGGTTTTGTCTATGTCACGTTTCGTGCGCTCTACCTACCCCATTTGGGAACACAGGCGTGATTTTATGTTTATGTATGTTTATCAATCGATACTGATATGAGATTGGATGCAGATGTACCATCGCGAACCGGGATTGTTGAGCCACTTACCTATGTTTGTAACTTGGTCGTTTAATACTAATCCAATAGCTAACATCTAGTCGGTCACATCGGTCATTGATTACACGTCTAAATTGCGAACAGTGGCAAGTGGCTCAACAATCCCGGTTCGTGACTGTACCTATAGGTATACAGGGAGACCGAGGGAACACTGATACACGGATAATCAAACGTCGAGTCCTATTTGCTGCGACATGTGTTCTCAAGGGAATAACTAGGATGTATTCCGAAATAGTGTTTATAAATAGACTAGCTTTCCGCCCGCGGCTCCGCCCGCGTGGAACTCGGTTATATTGCGGTATAAAGCACAACTATAAGAAAACTTCTCGTTTCAAACGACACACGGCGCCATCGATCTATCATCTATCGATCGGTTATCGATTGATATCGATCTATTATCGATCGATATCGATCTATCAAGCAAACTATATTGTTGTTTTCCCTCGGGAACATCATTTTTTTCCGGGATAAAAAGTAGCCTATGTCACTCTCCGTGCCCTAAACTATCTCTACCTAAAAAATCACGTCAATCCATCGCTCCGTTTAGCCGTGAAAGACGGACAAACAAACAAACAAACAAACAAACAAACAAACACACTTTCACATTTATATATTAGTACGGATTCTACATACATACAATCACGTCTATGTTCCCAAATGGGGTAGGCAGAGCATACGAAACGTGACAGACAAAACCATGATTATGTCTAATTCAGGCTTCGTAACTTTTAGCGTAATTTTAAATATCGATGAAAGACGTATATAACAGTGACATGTTGCTAGCCTTTTGTTTAAAATGCACCTTAACATATTTCCTTAGTTTCCTCTTACGACGTCTACGGGAGAAACGGAGCTAGGCGTTTTTTCTAAACCCGACGCCATATTATAAAGTACATACATACATTACATATTCTCACGCCTGTATTCCCATGAGGGGTAGGCAGAGCACATGAATTCAAAAATCCAGTGCCACGTTTAGCAAACTCAGGGTAACCAGATGGTTAAACGTGATATTGCGGTGACAGGTTGCTAGCCCATCGCCCACAATACACTAACCCTTTCCCAGAGTCGACTCTTACGACACCCACGGGAAGAAAGGGAGAGGTGCTATTCTAACCCGGCACCAAACGGGGATATATTATACGAGCTGTTACCCGCGACTTCGTCTGCGCAGAATAAGTATTTCGGATTGCGTGGCGTAGAATATAACTAATATTATGGCATTAAAATTATCACACAAATAATTTTTGAATCGCATTTGACAAATATAACAGCTTTTTTAACAAATCGCTAGCACCTTGAAAATTCGCAAAACAAACACAACCGTCAACGACGTCTGCCCTCACGCGTCTGCCCGCGTTCAGGTCGCGCACTCAGCGACGCGTGACGTCTGCCCCGCGCATGCGCGCCACTTCAACGGTTTTGACAGCGGACGCCAAAGCTCGCAAATAGTAGATTTTACCCGACTTACTTGAGAATTATCGTCGTATATTGGATAATTCACAGAATATCATTACAATTTGTAGCCTATGTGTTATTCTGATGTATAAGCTACATTATTGTAAAGTGTCAATTAAATCCATTCAGTAGTTTTTGCGTGAAGGAGTAACAAACATCCATCCATCCATCCATACATCCATCCATACAGTATCCATCCATCCATACTCACAAACTTTCACGTTTATAATATTATATATAAATAAAGGAACCTTAAAATTTAAAAAAGTAATAAGGAAAACGTAATAACGCAGATAGGAAAACGTCACTAAGAGAGTTCGTGCTATTTTTAGCAAAGCCTTAGGCCCTGCGCAGACGACAGACAATCCGCGACGGACTTTTTAGTCTGTGAATAGAACCTATGGAATTAGCAGTAACGCACACGACGCGCAAAAAGTCCGGCGCACAATGCATACAACCCATGCAGATTTTTTGTGCGCCGCAGACTCAATCGCACTAAAAGTTTGTCGTCTGCGCTGGGCCTTACCAGAATTTGTATCTAGTTAATTTTAATACAGGTTGTGAGTGTATCTCTTAAGCTTAAATACGCACATACATCACGTTTTTATTCCCTAAGGTGCTGCGCAGACGACAGTGTTTTGTGCGATCGAGTCTGTGGAGCAATAAATTCTCTGAATGGCGCGCTGACTGTTTCCAGGAATTTCCATTCAGAGTTTCGTGGAAACTGTCAGCGCGACATTCAGAGAATTCATTGCTGCGCAGACTCGATCGCACAAAACTCTGTCGTCTGCGCTGCGCCTAATGGGGTACGCAGAGCACACGAAACGGTAAATAAATAACCATGACTATTTCACGTTTCGTAGCTCCTTTTAAACATAAAACTACCGTGAGACTCACTCATAGTGAAAAGTATGTAGTATGTGCGCGTCTGTCCGCTGCCGTGGCGCGTAGCTCCAGATGATGGATCACCGATTGAAACATGTCGAGCTAATCCTCGTAGCTCCTTCTAGCATATTTTTGGAAGTTAGGCTTAAAAGCTCTTAAACTTATAATGTAAATAATAATTTTGGAAATAAAAAACATCATCATATTTGGCACGCATATAGCAATCAAAGTAACTTCTTCTTTCATAAAGCTTCAAAAGTATACCAACTTATCAACAAATCATAAAATCCACCTACAGGTAAGTCCTAAGTCTTAAGAATCGAAAGAGTTTTAAAGATCCTGTGAGATACAGACGCAAGCATCTTGAACAAATTATTCTAGTCCTTCAACAAACTTACTTGGAAACCATTACGCATTTCGGAATTCCACTCACAGCCTTTGGCGTAAACTTGTGACGTTAATTCGTAAATATTTAAACCACGTAATGGTAAGGGACAAACGTATCCAAGTCACACAAAACTTTGATTCTAATAACACATGATTTAAGTTTCCTCTGGTTCGAGGTAATCGCACCATTCTGAATAATTTGTAGCTTTAGAAAAAAAATGTATTGGAAAATTACATACAAACAAATGGATATGTCACCGGAAAATAACACATTCAGTAAGTTTATAAATTTCCTAAAAATTTTCAGGAAATTTATAAACTTCCGTAAGATTCCAAACGATAGACAAATTGTATTATTTTACGGCCGCATTTCCGTAAAATAATCAATTTACGTTAGGTTAGGTTAGGTTAGATTATGTTAATTTAGATCAGATTAGCTTTATTTATGTTAGATTAGGTTAGGTTAGGTTAGATTATATTAAATTTTGCAAAAATGTGGGCGTAATAACATTTTTTGTCTCCCGTTTGGAATCTTACGAAAGTTTATAAACTTCCTAGGAAATTTATAAACTTACGGAATGTGTTATTTTCCGGTGACATATACAATATACATCACTCCTGTGTTCACAAATGGGATAAGCTGAGCACACAAAACATACACACATACATACATATTCTCACGCCTGTATTCCCATGAGGTGTAGGCAGAGCACATGAATTCAAAAATCCAGTGCCACGTTTAGCAAACTCAGGGTAACCAGATGGTTAAACGTGATATTGCGGTGACAGGTTGCTAGCCCATCGCCCACAATACACTAACCCTTTCCCAGAGACTTTCCTCATACGACACGGGAAGAAAGGGGGCGGTGCTATTCTAACCCGGCACCACACGGCACACAAAACGCTACACAAAAAAACACGTTTATTTCACGATTCGAGGCATAAATGTAAATGTTTAGGCATTCAAAGTTGCCTAATTTGTGACTAGATGATTGGTGTAAAAATATCCAATGAATGAATGAATAAAAAAAATGCAAAATAGAATGAAAACATACTTTGCAAGATACTCATTATGATTTTAATAAAGAGCTAAACTAATAAAACCGGAAGTTTGTTAAAAAAAGCTCTTTGCATTTTCTCATAAACTTGATATTAAACTAAAATTAAGTTTTAAGCCATTTAATACTTTTAAACCGGAACCTAGAGACGTTTCAAATGCGAAAATTATCATTTATATTGATAAAGTTTGGTATTCGAGTTGGAGAGAAAACTGGTTAATTTTAAAATGAAAAAAATGTCTAGGGTGCATTTTAATCCGTTTACATAACGGGTTTTCAAAGAGTTGGTTTATTATATTTTTTATTGTTGTAGTGAAATTTTTGTATACTTTTCAGGATTTTGAGAACACAATCCATATAGATAGTTAAAAAAATAGTCTTAAAAAAGTTTCCATTTCGCTCACGGTTAGGGAATGGAATCATAAAAGTAGTATGAAGAACTTGAGACATGCTTTTTTTTAATTTACTGTATTGAAAGCGCCCTGAATTCTTAAAATGACATTTTTTTTTCGAACTGAGAAAAGAAAAAAATAGACAACATTTTACAAAATGGCCCAGTTATAATTATTATGCTCCAGTGGACCTGTAATATATTGGTAAGGTAAATATCCCACGTGACTCGGTTACCCAATAAGATCAATCTTCCGTATCCTCGGTTTCAGACGGACAGATGAAGGGTCTATCTAATTGGTTGCTTCGCGAGTCATGGGGTTTCATTTGTTGTACTAGTACAATGTTTAGTTTGGTATTATTTACACAATAAAAATTTATTTAAATATAAATGCACAATGCGACATGAACATTATATAAGTATAAACGTATAATTTTATTAAAAAAAAGACACTAATATTAGATAATTATTTTCACGCTTGGTAGCTCCTCCTAGCATAATTTTACTAAACGAAAGGGTCATAATAGTGACAGGTTGCTACCCTGTCGTATGACGCATACCTAAATCTATTTCCTTGATCCTCTTACGACACCCACCGAAGAAATGGAGAGGTGTTATTCTAACATCACACAGGGAATCCGTACTTAAATAATAACACTTCTGTTTCAACCAACAACCAAAACCTTGCTTGCTTAGTGCGTCATAACGTAGGATGTTTGCAGCGAGTTCATACAAACGAGTGTTAATTCCAGTTCATACATTGAGACAGAGTTGAACGTGTTTTTTGACTTTGTCAACCAATATTTCACAATCTGCCTACACCGTCATTTCCTGTTTATCCCTGTACCTACTTAAGTAAAAAGATACAACAACCTTCGATTAAACAGTTTCTTTCTTTGTCCATTGCAATATTTACGTTGATCCTTTGAGTGTTGTATTAAGGATATTGAAATAACTGCAAACACTGACGTGTACGTTTCCCGTGTGGTACCGGGTTAGAATAGCACCTCCCCCTTTCTTCCCGTGGGTGTCGTAAGAGTCGACTCTGGGAAAGGGTTAGTGTATTGTAGGCAATGGGCTAGCAACCTGTCACTGCAATATCACGTTTTACCATCTGATTACCCTGAGATTGCTAAACGTGGCACTGGATTTTTGAATTCATGTGCTCTGCCTACCCCTCTTGGGAATACAGGCGTGAGAATATGTATGTATGTATGTACTGACGTGTAGAGTTGGGGCATAGAATAATACCACTCCATGTCTTTTGCGAACGTCGTAAGAAGCGACTAAGAACAATAGGTTAAAGTATATTTTAGGCGACAGACAAAACTTAAACCCTAAAAAATTAGAGAAGTGGCTACGAAATGTGAAATAACCATGTCCATGTAGCGTTTCGTAAGCACTGCTTATCCCGTCCAAATACAACTACAAATTATGATTTACCACTTTTTTTTTATGGCGTACAAGGTTTTCCACTACTGAGAAAAGGCTTCTGCTTTTCTTTCACTCATCTCTATTTCTGGCTAGATATCGACGGTCAGACCCGAAATCGTCCTGCCATCTCCTTCTAGGTCTACCTCTGCTAGGGTAGAAGTCGCATGGGACCCAATCAGTGACAATTTTGGCCCAGCGAACCGAATGCATGCGGCACACGTGACGGCCAGTCCCACTTCAATTTGGCTGTCTTAACCGTACATCGACAAATTTGAGTCTTGGAACGTACATTTCAAAGAACTGGAATACTGCAAATCTTGTATTTGGATTTCTGGGCCTCAGTCAAAGACTATGTGAGCACCGTAGGGTTAGGATAGACAGGATTTATATATCGACGATCGAAGTTCACTAGGGTTCACTAGGGTTTTTAAACAACAGTAATAGGTAGTATGTTACCTATATGTTTCATTATTTTTATTTTGAGAGATATAACCTTATATTTAACAAATCATATTTTTTCTACTCATTTGTTACCGTTGGATCGTCACGCTTCATATTTTTCAGACAATAGAGTGCTGATGAAATTACATTTCATCAAATATTAAGCAGCTTTAGAGCCAAATTCATAAATAAACATCTATTCAAACCTTCTTATGCTATTGTCTAACGCGCTTGGAACCGGCATGGGCTGGACGAACGCAAGCAATAATGAATTCGAGCGTCTCATTAAAATGATTTCGTGTAACAAACAAAACTCCAACTGACATTTTCTTACGCGGAACGATATTTTGGTAAATCGTTCCTTCAATTGTTTTCAAACGTGCATGATGATGAATTTTGACGTATATCTCAACGTTGACGGATCAACGTTCATCCGAGTGAACCGTCTGATATCACCTTAAGTGATGGCCATTCCGAAGGTGTTTCATAATACGCCAAATAGCCCTGCGGTTCATTTCATGCATTAGTCTACTAAGCAAGCTTGATATTCTTAGTTAAATTTTGCACTGCACTGGCAACATTTCACAAGTCTTGTCTTCGACCTAAAACTTTCAAACCGCAAATGAGCGCTTCAAATAAACTTGTCATTATCACACTTCAGTTAATCTTGGACACTGTAATCACCACTTTATATTCAGGCCGGCAAACAGCCACTTTCCGCCGCTTTGGCCTTTTTTAAAGGATTTATCGTCGGTTCTGTTCTTGTAAGATTTACCGAAGAATAACCAGAGGGTCACGAATAAATTTACCAAAATGCGGTATAAACAAACACAATAAAGGGTGCAAGCGCGCAATATTTTTGCAATTTTAACGATATCCCTACGTGGTTTGGGTTGTCAGCTGTTGAATTTTTTCTACCTTCATTTAAGAAAAATAAGAAAAATGTTTATTGACACAAATACGTATACAAAACAAGTTACAATGACATTGTACTTAAAAGCTACAGTACGGTAGAGGCACTGAATCAGATTTTTTACAGCCCAATAGGCATTAAAAATTTGTAAAAGTGAAAATAATACTGTCTGTCTCTCATGGATCTTTGAAAAGATTCCAACGAAATTTGATGTTAAGAATCAAGGCCCAAGAAACGACATAACTTACGTTATATCTCAGAAAAACCAATAGATCCTGCGGGATATCGAAAAGCAAATCCTAAGTTGGCATCTCAGGCGCAGCTGGAGACCATTAAGAGGAAATGGACCGGTCACATTTTGTATGGAAACGTAGTCCCCTGATTCCTCGCTGGATATTACCCGTAGAACAATGATTTTTTACATCAACAATCTAATAATATATAAGCATGTTCCTATGTTTTCCTTTTTTTCTTTATTGAATTATTAAAGGAGATATTAACCTTCAAAAACATGAAAAATTGGCAAGTTTTTTCCGTTGTGTTCAAACCTCTAGAAACCAATTTTAACACAATTATATCAAAATATAAGAACATAGAAACACAGTTATGACATTTCTTAAACATTTAATGAAAAAACATATTTAATCGGTTAAGTTTTGGAGAAGAAATCAGGGGACTACGAAACGTTGTTTTTGAATAATTTTCATAGGTATTTTCGGTCCGAGCTGTAGTTGTTCTTATCGCACTCGACGTCGTTTGGGCAGGTCACGGCGCGACAGCAATAGATTTAGCAAATACCTATTTTTCAATTCCTTCGACCGGCATATTTCCTCTTAAGCATTTCACTGCATGCGACGTTCCAAACATAGAAACGTCAAATTCTCCACTCCAATTTAAATCGTGTTGAATTTTTTCGCATCTGTATTTCCTCGTTCTAGCTGAGATTAGCGGGTTTAAAGTTTCCAGAGTGGCAGGGAGGATAACAAGTAACTCTTGCGGTGGGTCCCCGATAATGTGAGAGTTTAACCACGAGAGGACAGCGTCAATCCAAATGAAACCAAGATTATGGGATGAGACAAAAATATTTCACGAAATTTTACAAGCGAAATTGGAGGAAAAACGTTCATAAGTTGCGACGTTTGATACGGAAAAAATATGCGACTTGTGGCATGTGTTTAGAAGTACAGATTTAAGTATTATTGAAATACTAAGTATCTAGAAGAGTTTATGTATTGTGAACTTACTGTATGATTATGTACTGCCAATTAAAAGATGTTGCGTTACATCAACTAAGTAACATCAAATATTACTATTTGATAATTAAGAAAAACGTTGCAAACTAAATTCATTCCACTGCTGGACACAGGTCTCCTCTCTGTACGAGAGGGCTCCCAAGCGGATCCAGGGCAAATTGGGAACTTCATAGACAACATCGAATTACTTCGTCGCTGTCACCTTCACCGAATAGCTCCTAGTAAATATCAAATTCGATGTCTTACATAGATTTCGAAAAAAAAACTGAAATTAATGTTCTTTTTGTCGTAAAATTTGATATACTTAGTACATAGTTGGTTTTTACAAAGATTAAGAAGAATAATTCACTCTCGCATACCACAGTCCATCATTTACTTGAATATGAAGTCGCATAATGGCAGCGCATAATTTAAGGCGAGGTTCTACTAGATTTGTACCCCGCGCCCCTCTCGCGCAAAAGAAGGCGAAGGCGGGGTAGCGGGCGACGCGGCAGGTTGTCAATACGTTGAGCACGCGGTCAAGTTTTTGAATAAATATGAATTTAAAAAATAAACAACATCGATTGAAAACTATAATTTAGCAGATTCTCTGTAGTACTTAAAGACAAATATTTCCACATAAAAATTATGTAGAAATTAAAAAGAATAAAAACCAAATAATGGGTTTTAGTTTTCATTTTTGCCTGTGTTCGAGAATTTATATGATCGAGGAAAGTACATCCTATCGTGTAACCAATTAGCACGTTCCTTAGGCAATATCTTTACATATAACATATATTTTTTTCAAGACTGTCATTTAGCAGAAAGTATGTAAAACATCTTGCAACCTTCAATTCCGTCTCCCTTGGAATACCTCGCCTTAAGTTAACTTGTACCAGTTCGTGGGCGGTCGGAGATTTGTTCGCATTAGACGCTTTGTTACAATAAAGTAGCTTTCAGGACATACAATATTCACCTATGTTCCCAATTAGGGTAGGCAGAACGCACAAAAAGTAAAAGACTACGGTTTAGTACCGCGCCACAAACACTTTTAGACTAGAACCACGCCCCTTTAGTTATACGTCGAAGCGCCGACAAGAGCACTTTTTAGGGTTCCGTACCCAAAGGGTAAAAACGGGACCCTATTACTGAGACTTCGCTGTCTGTTCGTCTGTCCGTCTGTCACCAGGCTGTATCTCACGAACCGTGAAAGCTAGAGAGTTGAAATTTTCACAGATGATTATATTTCTGTTGCCGCTATAACAACAAATACTAAAATCAAAATAATAATAATAATTAAGGGGGGCTCCCATAGAAAAAACATGTTTTTTTTTTGCTGTTTTGGGTCTATTTAAATAACTGTAACAGCTAAATACTTGAAATGCTCACAGAATATTTAATTAAGTATCTTCTTTAAAAGTAAATAATTAAATTAAAATAAAATTAGTATTTAAGGGGGGCTCCCATACAAATTTTTTGATTTTTTGCAGTTTTTGGTACGGAACCCTTCGTGCGCGAGTCCGACTCGCACTTGGCCGGTTTTATTACCTAATACCGCACCTATACAAACTGATTTTAGCACTAAGGCTTAAAAGATATCAACATTTAATTAATTCATTTTACATTACAAAAGCAAATAAATTACTTTTCTCTCTCCCAGTAATTACTAAAACGTCGCCCAACTTCATTTTATTGCACGCAATCTTATCCATAACAAAGCAACTCTAAGGTAGTTAAGTCATTTTGAGGTGCAAATAATTTAGCGTTCCCTGAGATAGTGCTGAGTTCATGGCAAAAAGGAATTAAGTCTGAAATAAATGACGAGTTATTTCTCACCTTAGTTATAAGGGAGTTAAGTCCAAATCAGATATGCAATAAAACTTAGTATCATTATCAGTGCCCTAGGTCCTAGGTATGCCATTTATTCTAAGTCTACCACACAAAAGCCTGTGGTAGCTCAAGGGCTATTATTATGCCTTCTACAGTTTTGCCATCACTTATGGGAAACCCGATATATGGATGCCCTTACTATTACCATGAGTTTAAAGCGACCGTATTCGCTAGCGATGAGGTAGAATTTTACAGGGCTACTTTTTTTTAAATAATAATTTGATGTAATGTAATGCAATACATTATAGTCATTTATAAGGTAGTATAATACATACATACATATTCTCACGCCTGTATTCCCAAGAGGGGTAGGCAAAGCACATGAATTAGTATAGTATAATGTAAATAATATAATATTATCACAACACAACACAACACAATAATACTAAAATAAAACTAGTTGACCGGCGAAGTTCGTTCCACATTGGCAAGTTTGTTTTTCGCGAGATTTCCAAATTTCCTCACCATTTCAATTTTTTCTGGACTTCCACAAATATTTCAAGACTAAAATTTGATTGGTTCACACTTTCACAATACGTTTATTATACATACCCATACACATAACTCAAAAAACGCAACGTAATCGTTGACTAGAAAATTATTCGAAACGCGTTCGATTTCGACTATAGGCAAGCTTAAGGTGGCAACCCATGGTAGTAGTACTGGACCCTTTTAACCCAACATCCGTTTTGACGGTAATATTTCATGCCCTAGTCACACAAAGTCTCGCGGACGTGGCGGTAATGTATTATTACTTTGAATTCTAATTGTTTCGAGCTAGACCTCTTTTGTTTCATTAATAACCATAACGGGTATTGTATTTATATGTAATTCCGACGTTCAGAAAATATTACGTATTTTTCACAAAATCAGCGTGAAATTTACACCACGTAGAGTCATAGTTTTCATATTGGGATTAGACCAACTGGTTTCGGGCTGATTTGCGACTCATCATTGAGAGCAACAGCAGCTGCGGTTTCCGCGCGACTGCTTGACGCAACTGACACCGACATAAGACATAAGACACCATAAAGATAGGTATTTCTATATCTATAATCCTCACTGCGTGTTATCCGGTTTCCAATTACATCCCGCCATTTTTAATTTAATTGCTCATTTCATTTGGATGTCGTAAGAGGCGACTAAATGTTAAGGTATGCTTTTGACGACAGGCTAACTGTTAGTATGGTCTATTCTTTTAGGTACTTAAAAAAATATAAACAAACCCGACAAAGTTAAAAATCACGTAAGGTATGTGTTGCTACATTAAATACGACACTTTCTATTTTAGTCACATTACAATGTGAGTGTAATGCGACTAAAATAGAAAGTGTCGTGTTCTTACGTGATTTTTGACTTTGTCGGGTTGGCTTTGTTTGTTTACCATTTTTAAATACCTAAAAGAATAGACCAAATTATACCCATTTTATCAGACTTTGAACATAAAATACTGCTAAAAATGTCTACTTAAAGTGAGATTTGACTTCGTAACGTTTCCATTTGGGAATACAGGTATTCTAAAACATTTTTCTCCATCCCTGCCACTTGAGTCGGAACCCAACCAAAAAAAAACTAATGTTTCGAAACAGAATGTTAATAACCGCGAAGTAAAATCGACAGCGACTTTAATAAACCTGGGTCCTCCTTCAAATATTCCCGAGAATTTGTGAATATTATAATTGGATGAGACGACCATAGCATACATATTAAAAACAGTAGCTATTAGGAACCATTTAATACGTGTGTACAACGTTTTATTCTCTCGTATTATTGCGGGATACGGTAATATATTATAGATGGATATAAAAAACAGATCGAGCTAAATAATTTTGTTTAGTAGCTGACCAAGTTAAAAGTTGAAAAACCGTCAACATTGTAGTTTCAAACTTGAATATCTTCTTCCAAACTTGAACAAAAAGACTTCTTATAAACTAAGCTATGAACCACCCTGAAAGGAACTTGGCTTTGGTTCAAAAAAACTACATCAAAAGAAGATAAAAACAGACACACGCACACTCGTATACTCACAGACATAGTTGTCAACCTTATTATACCTCTGTTTTCTTTCTATTAAGCGGGCAGAAAGGCATACACGTGAAACAAAGTTTCAGAAATATCTTAAAACATCATGAAATTAAACTACCTGACATACTAACCACCGGAGTACTGAATTTCTCTCGGCTGTGAGCATGTTCCTTAGGCAACATGAAGAGGCAATTATAACCTTAAGCATTGTATTGCGGATGTGTTATTGCATCGTAAGTACTGTCTATTGAAACTATACGGGGCATTGGAAGAGTGGCACGTATACAATATTTGAGATATTTTTTAAATAAAGGGCAAAACATTTTTTTTTTAATATGTACTGTAAGCTCAGGTTAGTTTGCCCCAATAAGGTAACTATGCCCATGCCCAATGCCCACCCAAAAAAACCTTTTTTTGTTCAGTAGTAGTTCCCTATTATGCGATTAGTTTGCTTCTGTTCTAGTGTTTGTAATTCCTTAGGATTACTGCAAACATAGCTTGGTAAAATGCGTTTGTATCGGTGAGCAAAATAACCTTGTTGAGGCAAAGTCACCCCAGCTTACGGTACTTGCCATACTGTCCCTTCTATGTTTACAATGGACTAAGACACCGAAATGTGACTGAAAGTGCTTATAATGTATGGCGCTGGATCTAAGAGAATGCTAAATGAGGCCGTCACGTTCTGTAACTACCTGTTTAGGAAAAATTTAAAACCTCATACCGTAAAATGGTTTGGGTTAAGACTGGGAGGACAGTTGCATCATGAACGGAGAAAGTAGGGAGCCAATAGAAAAACCGTAGTAGTATTCACAATGCAAAAGTATCGATCTAATCTAACCTAACTTGCCTTATTATGAAATCTCATCTCAGGGTTAGGTGCGATGTTTTACATTTCTATTTTTGTCTTAAAGTAATGAAATAGAACTTCCTAAAATCATAAGAAACTAAAATGGAAGCGACCGGAACACATACTTAACATTACATTTGAATTGAGTGTTGTCGCTAGTTACCCCGTTTTACGGTAGGTATTAGCCTCCGCTTGTACGTTTGTTCTTAAAAAGCCAAAGTGATGAAGTAAATATAGGTATCACGAGACGCAGCCAACCATAAACCAACTTAGGTAACAGTTTCTTTCTAGACGATGAGAATTTATAGGTTTTTAGGTACTGAATTGAAAATAATAGTAGATTTTTGCCCTCAATTTTTTGCGCTTTATCAGGAAAAGCGGACTTCAGTAATTGGCGTAAGAAATGATTGGAAATCCGATATCTAAGCGGTTTTACTCAATTAGCGGGTATAATTTGATTTTTTCTTATCGTTTCTTAACTAAAGCGGGCGCCAGATGCTGCCACTTTGTCATTTCATCTTGATGATACTCGGAAAATTGTATTGACAAGATTCTAGATCCTCGCCCTCCTTTGGAATCTGAATAAAAATGGTAAATACGTTCGTTGGACGTTGTTTTGTTCTCACTCTTTGCATAAAGATGTAGCTGAATATGTATAGGGTGTCTGTAAAACCAACGCTAAAAGAAAGAGAGGTAAATAGAACAACTCATGAAGCAGTCAGATTAAATGCCAATTCAGGCAGACACAAATATAATTTAATTTCACTTTATGTCATTCATGCCCCCTTTTTTATATGAAAGATAGATTTAATTACTCGCGAGTAACGAGTGACATATTCCATTGTTATATGTACATCATCACCTCTGTATACCCGAGTGAGGTAGGCAAAGCATACGAAAATCTACATAGGCGTTTCGTAGCCCCTTTTACCATATTTTTTGTATAATAGTGACAGGTTGATATACTCATCTCTGTTATTGTATTGCTATCCGAATCCCAAACATCCATGCAGAACCCCTCAACGATTGAACTCTAAAATCCACAATAAAAAGTGTATACAGTGTGTAGTGTGTGTACAGAGGGTGAAAATTAGAGATGGGCCGAGTACTCGTTTGATACTCGGTACTCGGCGTACTCGGCGGGTTTTTTGATACTCGTACTCGGCTCGGTACTCGGTTATTTTGATAACGAGTAACGAGTATTAGACTACTGGCCCATTTTGAAAAAATATGGGTCAACTGAACCACCAGGAGACCTAGCTAGAACAATATAATGGCATAAAATAATAAGATTCAGCACTATGACGGCACTTGTAAGCTGTCCAACTGAATGCAGGTGAGGATTCAAAAGTACAACCCTCGATTATTTCCTCTTGTCAATATTGGCATGTTTTTTGTACAGCGTTGGGAAATAATGTATTGGAAGCAGTAGGTATTAAAATAGTATGAAACTGATGCCGTATAAAAATGGTGAGCCACAAAGTCGGATTTCCTTTTCATTTTCCGACAATAGGGTGATGACAGGGTTAAAAATATATCATTCTAATTAGTCCGTAAGTTAGATTACATATGGAAAAAAAATGAGACACATATTTTTTAGTTTATCAAATCGACAAAGGTACAGATCATCAAACTTCCTGAGCGGGGGCTCGTGACTTCACGTTTGAGTAAAAATTGTACTCAAACGTGACATCACGCGAAACTTTTAGGCTCTGTATTATCGTCATTTTTCGTGTGTCAAATAAAAGAAAAAATATGTGTACAGTATTTTTTGGTGATCTATCTGACGGGCTAAATAGTTTTTTTTAGTCATCTACCCAATTCCCAGGGTAAATTTGGTCATTAAATTTTTTATGGCACCAGTTTCATAGTACCTATTTCAATACTGTTTGGCTATGGCGGGGTGAGGGGTGTATCAACGCGAGCCGACGTCTTGACCGGCGCAAACCTGTTTGTACTTATTTACGCGCGCAAAATACGAATTTGATTGAACCGAGTTACTCGGCCGAGTACTCGGTTGAAAAAAAAATGAACCGAGTAAAACTCGGTACTCGTTACTCGGCAAAAGTGTTACTCGGCGCATCTCTAGTGAAAATCAACGTTTTTTAGGGATCGTACTCAAAGGCTGAAAACTGGACCTATTACTGAGATATTGGTTGTTGTTTATCCGTCGGTCCGTCTGTCGCCAAGGTGTATCTCACAAACCGAGCTAGCAAGATGTTGAAATTTTCACAGATCATGTGTATTTATGTCGTTATAACAACAAATACTAAATGTAAAATAAAATTTAATAAAAACAGATAAAAAAGATTATAATAGTAACACTTTGCTAGGTTGTCGACTAAAGCACAACTAAGTAAACCTATTTCCTTAGTCGTCAACATGACACGAGACATACGTGATGAGATACTATTCAAATTCGACACCACACGGACGGAAAACCTAAATCAAAGCTCAAGCTTTTAATACGCGTTGCATTTCACTTATGAAAAGACTCACCTTTTCTTCAATGTTGTTTATCTTACTCACACACATTGTATTTTATCAGATTGCTTGACCCCTCATCAAGCAAATGAAGCCCAATATTCTGAAGGTTTTCTTTGATCGCAAAAAGTTAAGGAACTTTCAGATAATTACAAAAGTTTTACACGTGAGGTGCGTTTCACACAGATTAGGTTAAGAGCTTTTCAAAGGAATTTTGAGATTAACCTCGTCTTAGAAGTTTTACTTAGTGAGTATTGGCCTTTGGCTGACAGCTTTGACATGTTATTGATTTTTAATGGCACTAGTATGAAACAAAATATAATATTGTGGGCGATGGGCTAGCAACCTGTCACCACAATATGACGTTTGACCATCTGGTTACCCTTAATTTGCTAAACGTGGCACTGGATTTTTGAATTCATGTGCTCTGCCTACCCCTCCTGGGAATACGGGCGTGAGAATGTGTATGTGTGTGTGTGTGTGTAGTATGAAACACTATCTTTTATTAATGCTACGGCAGACTAGAAAGAAAGAAGTAAAGAAATACATTTTTGTTGAAACATTTTTTGTTGTCCATTATGTACACTAGGATGCAAAATTGCAGGATAGCTTAGAGGCGGCAATCGTTTGGCGTCAGAAGCCGTGTTTCGATAACCATCACTATCGCACGGCGTAAACAGCTTCAAACGACTTTCATTTGGACTTGTCCATGCAATTTTGCATCCCGCTGTACATGTGTCATTTCATTGTTATGTTAACTATAGTATCTAACTCAGTCGCTTAAGTAGTGTCGGGTTTAGAATAATTCTTCCATGGCTGTGGTAAGAAGAGACTAAAAAAAGATGAAAGTATGCTTTAGGCGACAGGTTGGCAACCTGTCACTATCCGTACCAATATATAAATGTGAAAGTGTGTTTGTTTGTTTGTTTGTCCGTCTTTCACGGCTAAACGGAGCGATGGATTGACGTGATTTTTTAGGTAGAGATAGTTTAGGGCATGGAGAGTGACATAGGCTACTTTTTTATCCTGGAAAAAATTGGTGTTCCCGAGGGAAAACAAAAATATAGTTTACTTGATAGACCGATATCGATCAATGATAGATCGATATCAATCGATGACCGTTTGATAGATGATAGATCGATGGCGCTGTGTGTCGTTTGAAACGAGAAGTTTTCTTATAGTTGTGCTTTATACAGCAATATAACCGAGTTCCACGCGGGCGAAGCCGCGGGCGGAAAGCTAGTTGTTAATAATTTTAAACAAAAAAAAAACGGCCTCAAATTAGTAAAATCTTGACTTCATCAACAAATTACTGAAAACGCCGTACATCTCCATGTAAAATTTGAAGAGTTCCCTCGATTTCTCCAAGATTCCATCATCAGATCCTGGTTTCGTGCCAATGAGACCAATTTCGAGTTATACCCTTTCGATTAAAAAAAAATTTTGAAAATCAGTCCACGGGTCTCCGAGATATCGAGTAACATACACACAAAAAAAAATTAGGTCGAATTGAGAACCTCCTCCTTTTTTTGAATTCGGTTAAAAACATGCTATAAGGGACTACAAACTACAAACATCTGCCTTCTGCCAGCCTTCACTTGGTCATTCCTTCTCAGAGGTGATCTACCACAAGGCCGGGTCTCCGCTGCCCTGCACCACAATGTAATCGATGGGGGTTTCCTCGTCGAGATACGTGCCTAAAATCTAGAATAGTAAAGTAGAATCTTCGGAGTCTTGAGTATGTTTTCATAGGACAAGAACTTTTATGTTTTCGCAAGTTCCTTTTTCCCGGCTACAACAAAGCGAGTTTTAATCTAAGGTTTACTTGGTACACACAAGGTTGTCCTACTTTTGTGACATTCTTTGAAAGTAAATTTTGTGACCGCAAATTTTAAAAAGTTTCTTTAAACTGGAAACTATTTTTCACCTTCCTGGCTCGGAAAGGTTTTCTTTGTCTGCAAAAATACATACAATCACACCTGTGCTCCCAAATAGAGTAGGCAGAGCATTCTAGTATACATTTTAGGTTCGAAAACAGATGGAAGAGGTACCCATAATAGTGACAAGTTGCTAGTTTGTCTCCCAAAGCATACCTAAACCCTAGTCGCATTTTACGACATCCACGGAGGAAATAGAGAAGTGTTATTTTACACCTACAGAAAAAAAACTAGTATAAGTAAATACATTATAATGAAATATAAACGTCACTAAACATCACTCTATTCCCTGCGGGGTAGGCACAGATTGTACTATTATCTATTCTGTGGCACAGATTCCAGAAAGCCTGCAGTCTGACGATGAAGAATAGAAATTAAACGAGGGCGCCACTTTCTTTGCAAACGGCACATTTTTGGCGTATAAAGCTCGATTATGGCAACGATATTTTGTATGAAAAAGTACAGTTCATTTTTGTAAATTTTCTTCACTTTTTGGTCGGTCTTTACTTTTCTCGCTTCATTCACATTCATCCCTTTCGTCATGCGACTTTTTGGGTACTTTTGATTTTTATAATAGTACAAAGAACTACTAGTATTATGATAAAAGTACTAACTTTCGTTTTCAGTGTTGTTGAAAACGGACCGTCTATGACGGAGTCGGAAACTTACATAGTTACGAGTTTTTAGAACGGTCCCGGCAATTCTATTAGGAAAGTATTTTTCTTTCCACGCCAATTTATTTGTGAAAGTCCCTTCGAGTGGAAAACGCAAAAGTTTTGACATTGTTACGCCTAAATTCTTCAATTCCTGCTTTCAATTTTCAAACGGCCACTCTAACAATTTGTTTTAGTGTAATTGTTTCTTGTTTATCGTCTGAGATGTTAATTAAAGTTTGTCCAATGAATTTTGTTTGTAAGTGACTCGAGTAAATAAAAACGAAATCAGTTGATGAAGCTTTCAATACCTCATTATTCTATTTACTATTATGCGGGACTTAATAACGTATGCCTATGTTTTTAATTAATAACGGCAGCCTAGGAAAAAATGGAAATATAGGTTTTTTTATTATTTTAAATTACAAAATTGGGATGTTCGGATTTTGGAGGTTAGGTTTAGGTATGCTTTAGGTGACAGGCGAGCAACTTGTCACTATTATACTTCAAATCATGCTAGTAGGTTAGGTTGGACGTGGCTTTATCTATGTTGTGTTTCGTGAGATCAGCTTACCTTATTTGGGAACACAGGCGTGTTTTATGTATTACTTAATCGAGGCGAGTAAGAAAAATACCTTTAAAAATACGTTAACTATTACATCTTCATTTACTAATACCAAAAAATATACTATAAGTGGCTATGAGCCTGTGGCTATGCAGTAAGTGTTTGTTAAACATGAATGAACACTGTTCATGTTCAAGTAATCTTACTCTATGTTAGTTCCAGTTAGCGATATCTAGACTTCTTGAACATCCAGTGTTCATAGACGATGCTGCAAATAGTTCAATCTTGAACAACTTAAAACCAAGTGAAGCGGTAACAATTTACAAACTTACAAAGTTTGTAAGCTAGTGAAATTAGATAGTGTTAGTAACTGGAAGTTCCGTCATGTGGCGAATTAGTCTGTCTGTCCGTTAGTCTATCATTGTTAACTATCTCAGAAAGGACAAACGCCATCGACTTGAAATTTGTAAGGGTATTAGTTAATGTTGACTTAACGATTTTGCAAGTAAAAATAGAAAATAATACAAATATCTTTTAACGTGTTAAAAGGCAATCTGTCATTTTTGAAGTCGAGCAAGTACAGTCAAGGAAATTGATTACTGTGCCACTTTGTACCTTTTTACATTAAGATAGGAACTTCGGAAAATGGGAAGGTCTCGACCACCCTTTCCATTTAGGAAATGGTAATAAGCCTTGAAAATGTTCAGTACTTACACACACGATAATATCTTCATAATGGGTACAATAGCCTAATGGTGGCCATTAACTGGAAGGAATGGCGTATGGATACAATTAAGAGAGGCAATGGATGACCCTCGCGTGGTGTTACGTTTTAAAATTACTCTTCTCTGTTTATCTTGAAAAATAATAATGAATTAACCACGTTTTAAATCGAGTTTATCTCGACATGTCTTGGGCTAATTAGGTGGCGCGGCTACCCAAAGTGCACTGCGTGCCCCGCTCTGTTCACGTGACTGCTCGTGCTCGACGAATCAAACATCGGCCCTCGACTCGATTTAAAACGTGAGTTATCCGTATATTTTTTAAGATGAGCGAGTCTCACGGTAGTTTGATGTTCAATCTTCTCTACTTCTTCCGTGGGTGACGTAAGAAGCGACTAGGGTTTCAGATAAGGTATTCTTTGGGGAAGCAACCAATGAACGTGGCTACGTAATGTGAAAGAATCACGATGTTGCTTATGTATGTACCGTGAGGAAATAAGTTATGGTACCTACCTATGTTTTAGGGCTAGCACTAGCAATCTGTCATTATTATACCTGCCAACTTAAAACTTTAAAACCATAAAAATATGTAAGAAGTGGCTACAAACGTGAAGTAGTCATGATTTTGCCTATGTGGCCTTTCGTATGCTCTTTCTATCTCATTTGAGAATATTTTTCACATGGAGATACTCAAAAGTGAATAAACTTATTAGTAATTACAATACAAAATCTTATAGCACGAAGTATAAGAAGAAATTACTCTCATTTCCAAATTTTGTCATCCATTTTATTCACATTATGCATCTTATGTCATGAAGTCCTTTATGTTACGTTAACTCCACCGTCCCTAATTGCTAAAATAATTGCTCTTGCAAAAACATGTTCCTTTTGCACACAATACCCTAACGGTGTGTTGTCAAAGCAATGTGCCATTTGTAACTAAGTATAATTCGATTAAAAGGTAACTTTTCCTTCGTACCTCGACATTTGGCATTGTCTTCATCATTTTAATTAAACAATTTGGCGCCGGGTAGAATTAATTCCAAGACAACAAATTTATTAGGAGTCTAAATATCTGCCAACCACTCGTGCTGCCGACAAATTAAAACAGAAAAGTTA
>BHDV01001089.1:87708-103646 GCA_005406045.1 Adoxophyes honmai
TAACTTTTCTGTTTTAATTTGTCGGCAGCACGAGTGGTTGGCAGATATTTAGACTCCTAATAAATTTGTTGTCTTGGAATTAATTGTACCCGGCGCCAAATTGTTTAATTAAAATGATGAAGACAATGCCAAATGTCGAGGTACGGAGGAAAAGTTACCTTTTAATCGAATTATACTTAATTACAAATGGCACATTGCTTTGACAACACACCGTTAGGGTATTGTATGCAAAAGGAACATGTTTTTGCAAGAGCAATTATTTTAGCAATTAGGGACGGTGGAGTTGACGTAACATAAAGGACTTCATGTAATAAAATAAGATGCATAATGTGAATAAAATGGATGACAAAATTTTGGAAATGAGAGTAATTTCTTCTTATACTTCGTGCTATAAGATTTTGTATTGTAAGTACCTAATTGCTAATAAGTATCGTCACTTTTGAGTATCTCCATGTGAAAAATATTCTCAAATGAGATAGAAAGAGCATACGAAAGGCCACATAGGCAAAATCATGTCTACTTCACGTTTGTAGCCACTTCTTACATATTTTTATGGTTTTAAAGTTTTAAGTTGGCAGGTATAATAATGATAGATTGCTAGTGCTAGCCCTGTCGCCTAAAACATAGGTAGGTACCATAACTTATTTCCTCACGGTACATACATAAGCAACATCGTGATTCTTTCACATTACGTAGCCACGTTCATTGGTTGCTTCCCCAAAGAATACCTTAACTGAAACCCTAGTCGCTTCTTACGTCATCCACGGAAGAAGTAGAGAAGATTGAACATCAAACTACCGTGAGACTCGCTCATCTTAAAAAATATACGGATAACTCACGTTTTAAATCGAGTCGAGGGCCGATGTTAGATTCGTCGAGCACGAGCAGTCACGTGAACAGAGCGGGGGACGCAGTGCACTTTGTGTAGCCGCGCCACCTAATTAGCCCAAGACATGTCGAGATAAACTCGATTTAAAACGTGGTTTATTCATATTATTTTTCAAGATAAACAGAGAAGAGTAATTTTAAACGTAGCACCACTCGAGGGTCATCCATTGACTCTCTTAATTGTACCTATCCATACGGCATTCCTTCCAGTTAATGGCCACCATTAGACTATTGTGCCCATTATGAAGATATTATCGTGTGTGTGAGCACTGAACATTTTCAAGGCTTATTACCATTTCCTAAATGGGAAAGGCGGTCGAGACCTTCCCATTTCCCAAGTTCTAACCTAAGTAACTTCTAAGTAACCTGTATTTCCTGTAACCGTTATTAACATCGACCCAAAACCACCAAAAAATTGATTTTCCGGACGCACCGTGAGGAAACTTCTTCTACACATTTTGCGATTTCTTAGCAAATGGGTTCTCTTTTTGCTGTAAAACAATGCTCTGATTAAAAAATGTAAGGTGCATGCAGGCGTATCGTTCTCAATTAGACAAAAAGACCCTTTAAACTTCTCTGCTCATTTGACGTCGTTACTCCCTAATTGGTGCCGCGAGTACAGCTGAACGGATCCAAGTTCATTCATTTGTTCAAAGCTGTGACTTTAAAGGCATGATACACGTTGCAATTTGCTTGTATTCGTACATAATAAAGTTAAATAAGAAGAATATACTTACGTCTAACAGCTGCAGTTACGCGTAGCTCCTGATGATGGGCTCTGGCCAGAAAAATGACAAACCAATCTTGATATAAAAACGCGATATTTTTTCCATTAAATTTTATTATTAGTAAACGAATTTGATTTACTTTTTATTCAACCTTGTTTCACCCAATGTAATGTAATGGACAATATTACAATGCAGCGATATATGAAATATAATCAAAGAAGAATATCGAATATTTCTTCAACAGAGATTTCTGCGGTAAACACAAAATAGGTTGCAAATCACTAATAAAATCATCAAGCCCTTTGAAAGTGATTGTGTTTCATTCAACAAAGTAGTAAATAATAAGGAAACAAATCTATAAAATAAATAATACAGATAACAATAACTGTCGTCTTATGTCGTGTTTTGCTCAACACGTTTCGGGCTTGACTGCAGCCCTTCATCTAGAAACCGCGACTGCTCGTGTTGTCACTAATGTTATTGTCAATTGTAATATTTTGAAATAGACTATCTCGAAAAGTCTTGAAGCTAATCTCGATTTAAGACGTGAGTTGTCTGTATTTTTCATTATAAATAAGTCTCACGATAGTTTCATGCTAAAAAAGAACTTTATTTGAACCAATGCATAAGACAGAACCCTCTCGGTGTGGCATATCCCATTTTAAACCAATGCCAGAAACACAAGCTTCTCAAGAATTCTGATTCCGTAGCTTTTCTTTTCTCTTCCATGGTTTGCCAGTTCTGTAACCAGTATGGTTGTAGGTCAGGTTTAATATCAGTGGCTAATGATGGGTTCGTGGCTTGAAATGGGTAGCCGTGATTGGTTGAAATTCCTGCTGCACCGCTGCTAAATCTGAAAATTAAAAAATGTTACTTACGAATGGATTGTTTTGAGAATACATTTTTTATTTCGCGCAAACGCCATATCATGCTTAGCTACTACAAAAGAATCAAACATTTCTCTCTTGAACAAAGATGGTCAAAAACAGTGACAAAGATAGAAGTACCATAGACATTTAATTTTGTAACGTTTCCTGCATAAATATCACGATCATATTCGCAAATTAAACTCGAAATTGGAATTCAAGACCAAAAAAACTACGACAGATACGTCAATGTCAAATCTGTCAAAATCACTTATGTCATTGTCAAAGAAAGTGTCCAGGTTTTGCCAACCTTTTTGTTCTATGGTTTTCTGTATTGTCAGTCACAATCAATTAATTGGAGTGAAACAACATTAAATTTTTCTAAATAATTTTTGTTCCTTATCTGTGAAATCTGTCAAATTCATATAAATTACAGGAAATAAAAATTACATGGGCAAAGCTGGCGTGGTGTCACTCCAGGCTTTTAGGGCATTGATTCCCAAAGTGGGCGATAACGCCCCCTTGTGGGCGCTTAAGGTCTAAAGGGGGGCGGCAAAATACTCGGGGAAAAAAAGGGGCCGTTTTGGATTAAACTGATTTTCAAGTAAGTAGGTGAAAAAATGGGGGTCACTAAAAATAATCTATGGAGTCATGGCGGCCGTTAAACCATACCTGCAACCATAAAGCACGCTACATTCTATTATTGTGTAATTAACTATATGTATGGTTATTAATAAGTTTTAAGAGTTAAATTGCTGTCCCAAATGTTATTAACACCTGCACTGACCTGCAGTGATACAAGCCCAATACCAGCATTACAACCAATAATTGCGAATGATCACGTTTTTGTGAAAGCGACATGTATTTACGTGAAAATAAGAATGTAAGACTACTTCTTTAAATTTTAAGATTACAATAACCAATAAATGAATTATTTTAGCGTGTGTTTTTAGAAAAAAGGGAAATACTATTGTAAGAACAGTTTATTCCAATGGCAACACTATCGTAGTTTTATTGGTCTTGAATTCCAAATTAGAGTTTAGGGTAGGAAAAGGACACAATAGTAACATTATACAAATGAAACCAATTCATCTTTAAATTTAGGGAAATTTCTCTAGACAGAAGGGGTTATTATAGAAACAGTTTGCAAGCCTCTCTTAAAAAAAATAGCGTAACTTATTTCCCTAAGTCGCCTCTTATGGCATCCATGGAAAAAATAGAGAGGTATGTCCTCTCCAGTATAAAATTTAAGGACTTACCTGTCAAAGCTGTCACCTATGCCATTGTCCTGGGTACTGGCAGGATAGACTAGATAGTTCACTGGTCTCCCAACGGGTTGGAATGCAAACAACAGCCTCAACATACCCAGAATCACTAGGCATTTGAACATCATGATAACCTGCAAACAAAACGTGAAATATTCTTTGTATGCATACTTGACTGATTTCTGAGCTCTTATCTCTTTAACCATAATATTTTTTTTTTACCAGATACCACACAGTACGTATACATTTTGATAATCATGCATTAACACTACGTAACAGTATGCAGATGTACACAGTGGAATTGTAGGGCTTGCAGATATTATGAATTAAGAATCCGAAGAAAAAAAAGGACACTGTTAAAAATTAAACATAAAAATGTTCCCAATGAAAACGTACCATTCTGTTCTATGATTCTGTTGTCTCTATTGTTTTAAGAACACGCAATCACTATGAAGATGGTTAGATGACTGATCGAAAACTGACAGCACAGCAAGCAAAGCGTTCAATTTATACGATGGAGAAAGAAGAGTAGCGCTTGACAGTATAACACACACACCTCTGTCTCGTTAATAGTCAATTTGTTAATGACGTATAAAATGACGTATAAGAAAGATAATGGTTGGAATGCAAGTTAGTAAGTTAGGTAAACGTTTAGACGGTAGAATGTTATCAAACCGCATTAGAACAGGGTACGTACATACATATACTCGAATGACACAACAGAATTGGCGAGTTGTTATTCTAATCCCGACATAACACTGAATAGAAAAGGATGGAGATCTTAATTATGTAGTTTTTTAATGACACCCGTGTGGTGCCGGGTTAGAATAGCACCTCCCCCTTTCTTCCTGTGGGTGTCGTAAGAGTCGACTCTGGGAAAGGGTTAGTGTATTGTGGGTGATGGGCTAGCAACCTGTCACTGCAATATCACGTTTAACCATCTGGTTACCCTGAAATTGCTCAACGTGGCACTGGATTTTTCAAATCATGTGCTCGGCCTACCCCTCTTGGGAATACAAGCGTTAGAATATATATGGGCTATTCCACGAGCAAGGCAGTTTTGCGTGACACTCCGTAGCATAATTTCATTTTATGTTAATCTGTGTTTTTATGAATAAATCGAATAATGCTTCACATCTCAAACGTTTTGCAAAAGGAGGCATCACTTTAAACCTTATAATTATCGAGATAATAAAATTTTCTTTTTTCATATAATACGGTAATCACAAAAGTACAAATAATGGGATGAAATCACGTTTTTTGATTGATATCACAAGACTCTTTATAGCCTTGAATTATAAACATCTTGAGTAATAGTATAATAATTTTAATTTATGATAACCATTGATGTGAAAAAAGATACGTGAAATTATTATTTTTTAATTAGGTGTAAATTTTTTTTGTGTTGCACTGAGTAATATTCATAATCAAGAGAAACACTATTTAAAACTTATTTTTTACAGTAATAACTCAATAAATAACCGATATAGTGATAACCACGTCTATAAAACGACGGAGATCACTCAAATAACGGTAATCACCGTTGCGGTAATCACGTGAGCAATTTAGTTTTTAATTAATTACTTCAAAACGGTTAATAATAAGAACTCAATATTTTTTGTGTAAGTAATTATAACACTGCTTAATATGTCAAAATAATCCGAGTTAAATATATCAACAAAACAAGCGAGAAAAAAATAAAACGGCAATCACTTTCAACTGTGACAAAAAAATCGTGTTGTTTTCTTTCCTTCGTGATTTGGCAGCGACACAATAAGTCACATGTTCGCACTATTTAGCCGTCGCGGCGTGATAGACTCTTTCTAGGAACGTATCGTCGATGTCTCTCGGAGTGTGCGTTTGAGCAGTACTACGCGTTTTATGACCAAATTAGGTTAAGACGCAAAACTCGGGACACTTTTTAAAAATGGTTTTAAAAATAAACTAACGTAATAATAATTATTAAGGCAATAGGATTTCATTTATCATATAATTGGCTTGCTGTGAACAACAAAAACCTATAGTTTCCGCGTTTAGTTTTCGAAGTATATGTCATCAACTAACAAATTTTGGAGGTGGGACAAGGCCAAAATGTGGACTCCTCTGACTTTAGATTTTTGTTTTGCGCATTTAATAATAAGAATATACTATTGTTAGACTTATTCTAAGCAGAATAAAGTGTGAATTACGTAAGATATTTTTTTTATAAGGTTATCTGTTAAAATTTGGATTTCACAGGTAGTTGAACTTGAGAACACGAAAAATCGTACGGCTGGAGAACGGCCCATATATAATACTTTTTAATGAATTAATAAAACTACATTGTTCGGGTAAACTCTTTATTTTTTTTAAAGAAACTAGGTAGTTATTTAAAATTTAAAGTATTAAACTTTAAACATAAAAATCGTACCTGTATTCCTAAACAGGGTACCTAGAACATACGAAACATTACACAGTGACAGTCATGACTATCTGACGCTACTTTTAGCACAATTTTAGATTATAATAATAATAATCTTTCTGAAGTAGGTATCTGCTTTTTCAATTGAAACATATATTTACTTGTTCCACAAATCATAAACATTGTGAGGGCCATTCGTTTCTACTTTGACAGTGCCCACTTCTCTCGCTTCATTCACATACATCCCTCCCATCACACTAGCATGACGACGATTTTATTATATTCTCATTTCATATCTCACCCGGGTTTAATTTAAAGTTGGTTAATAATAACTCCTCAATTTATGTTACTCACATAAAATACAAAATCTACTTTAAATCACTATCGATAATAAATCACCCTAGCTATTAAGGTATTTTGTTCACCTTCATCCTTATCATTTCAGCCATAAGACGTTCACTGATGAACATAGGCCTCCTCTTTGGACCTATTGATTTTTTCTATCCTAGTTTTTCCTTTTCATTCAACTTACAATGAGTCAAAATAAAAAGTTACAGAAGCAGGGCCTCTGATTGTAGGTACTTATTCGATTTGTGAAATTAAATTATTCTCTGTGACTTTAAAAAAAAATATTAAAACCAGAATGATTTGCCATTTTTCCAAAGCAAAAACATTTACTTACTAAGTAAGAAATCTAATAATACTTTTAAAGATTAGGATGAACGTTCTACCCTTTGTACGTCTTCATTAAATTTGATGGAATTCTTCTAAGACTAAAATAGACGAGGCATAATGTCAGAGTAGCTACAAAGGGGTATCTATTTTTGGATATCAAGACCAACAGCATTGTTCCTTTGTGTTCCACATTATAAACCAATTAAGCGTGATCATTAAATAAATCGATGTCTTTCAGATCAAATGTATTTATTTTCAATTAATTGACGTGATGAGATAATTGGATATTTATCGCATTCTTTTACACTCTTAGCTATGTGTAAATTATATTAACATTATGGATTGACGTATTGATGTGCTTGTGAAAACATGATTTATTTTATTGTCGTTAAAGAAATCCGTCAATTTTATGATTCATTGTCATTTGCAGTCCTTAATTAAAAACAGTTAAGTATTAGATTGTTGTGGTATCTTACGGAAATTTTGCTGCTGCTGTCCAACGTTTTGTGGCATCTGACCAATGCTTTGATACTGTTATTCAAAGTTTAGTGACATGTGAGCAAAGTTTTGCTGTTGTTGACCAACGTTCTGTGGCATCTGAGCAAAATTTTGCTGCTGCTGTCCAAAGTTTAGTGGCATCTGAGCAATAATTTGCTTCTGTTGTACTGCTTATTGTGGCATCTCAGCAAAGTCTTGCTGTTGCTGTCCAATATTTTGAAGCATATGAGCAATGTCTTGCTGTTGCTGTCCAAAGTTTTGAGGCATCTGACCAATGTTTTGCTGCTGCCATCCAATATTTTGTGGCATCTGACCAGAGTTTTGCTGCTAGTGTCCAAAGTTTTGAGGCATCTGAGCAAAGTACTGCTGCTGCTGTACAAAGTTTTGTGGCATCTGGGCAACATTTTGCAGGTGCTGTCCAAAGTTGTGCTGCTGTTCTCCAAAGCTTTGTCGCATTTGAGCAAAGTTTTGCTGCCGTCGTTTAAAGTTTTGTGGCATCTAACCAATGTTTTGTTATTGCTATCCAAAGTTTTATGGCATTTGATCAAAATTTTGCGGTATGTGATTATTATTTTCCGCTGTCTGGACAACATTTTGTGGTATTTCATTTTGTAGTGCCGTTGTTTGTACTCCCGATGACAAGCTGTCAATAAAGATACTGGGCCTCTGCTGAAAGGTCTCAGGTCTATTCCTATGTTCTTCTATCGCCTGTTGATTCAGCAACCAAAACGGCTGCCGGTCTGCTGGTATGTTGCTGAGAGCTTCTACTGTTGCTCGGTTGCCCAGAGCTTCTGGTAGTAACCGTTGTGTTGTGGTAACTACTGATGTTGCACTATTAACAAAATAAAATTTTATCATCGTTTCAGTATATCAATCTTCGAATATCTATCTATTGATCATTCAACAAACTATTTTACACAAGATCCTGGATCACACGCTACAACAGAAATACAACTTAGTTTCCCTTTTAAAGCTACATTTTTACACTTTCCTTGCTGTAGCCAACGTTGTTTATAATTGCGTGGGAGACAATCCACCCACTTCATCTTAAAATAAACCAAAAAGGTGGATCTTTATATACAAACCGGTCGTTGAGGTCAATGCTCTGTGTAGTTACTTAAAGGTTCGATGACGGGGTATCCCACTGGTCTTCTAACGTAAGGAGTTTGGGCTCAACAGGATAGGACAAACATGCACAAAATTAGCATAAACTTGGCTACCATAATTGCCCTGAAAAACAAATGAAGAACGGTTACGTAACAGATTCCATTTTCAAAAAATATCTTAAAGTAAGTAAGATATACAACAAAAGGTGTAGTTTACGTTTAAAAGGTTGAAGCATCTTGTATTTGTGTCATAATCTTGTAACATTTTGTCGATCGTGTCACTAAAGTCATTACTCATGTACGATGTTTTTAATTTGGACTTAGAACTACATATTGTCAAATTATCAAGCTGCTTTCAGAGTGCACAAATAAAATAAAATGTGAAAATGCAATTAAAAAAATCTTACCGTAAATTTATCACTGTTAGTCACACAGAACTCCACATTCTGGCTTACAGACTTGGCAAATGACAATAATTATTAATCTCTCATTTATATATTGCAGCCAGTAGTCAAAATCATTAAGCGATTCACAAATGAGAAAGAAATTTATAATTAAAGACTGCAAATTTAATATAAAATTTTATATAAGTAATTAATAACACATCAAATTTTGTTAAATTCACATTTAGGGGTACATTACCGCGTCATTACTAAATGACTACTAATCGTTAACAGCTATGTTCGTAACGAAATTAATAAAATTACATACATACATACATACATATTCTCACGCCTGTATTCCCAAGAGGAGTAGGCAGAGCACATGAATTCGAAAATCCAGTGCCACGTTTAGCAATTTCAGGGTTACCAGAAAGAAAGAAAGAAAGAAAGAAAGACATTTATTGACAACAATTTGACACAGACATAACAATTAACTTATCTAAAATACATAAATTAGCCTAAAAAAATAAATAAATAATAATAACTTAAAAATGTGCATGCCACTTCCGTGCCAAACAGTGCCAAAAGGGCCGCACTCAGCATAATATTGCGGCAAGCCGCAACGCTGATTTTCAGTGCGACCCCGATGGTTAAACGTGATATTGTTAGTTACAGGTTGCTAGCCCATCGCCCACAATACACTAACCCTTTCCCAGAGTCGACTCTTACGACACCCATAGGAAGAAAGGGGGAGGTGCTATTCTAACCCGGCACCACACGGTGCTGATTAAAAAGACATTAATTAATGAAGTTGAAGTTGAAGAATAAATTGGAAAATAATATGACTATAACTTCCTTGACTACATCTGTAATTAGTTTTTCCATGCTATGCGTCATTGAATCACAGTGAATTGTACGAAAAAGTGATTCAGAACATATCCCTCAAAATATTCCTAAAACGGCCCACAAACTTTCAGTTTTTACTGCACAGTTTTAACTAAGTATACAGGATGGCCGGAAATTGACCATAAATTTGTATGTATTTTAACCAGTGGTCGGGTAAACGCGTCTGACTCTGTCAATTAACCTGTCGTCTGTGTTTGATAAGGATCCTAACTCGCAAAAATTCGAAAACGTCGTATGATAAATACTGATCCTTATCATACACATACGACGGGTACTTTTGGGGATCTTTATCAAACGCAGATGACAGGTTAAGTAGCATCGTAATGTCAAACAATTGCATGTGCATACGCGTCGACTAACGGGACGCAAAGTAGGTAAAACACAGGGTGCAATGACACGAACGGCGAGGAATTATTACGTCTCCTACAAGGTCAATAAATAAAATTTTCAGGAAATATTCTATAGAGGTTTTCAGACCATACCTGACCATTGGTTAAAATGTTTACGGTTAATTTCCGACCAACCAGTAAGTATATTAAATAATAAATTTAAATACATTTATACATACAAACATCACGCCTGTGTTTCCAACTAGGGTAGGCAGACCGTACGAAAATTATGACCTAATCAAAACTATGATTATTTACTTCACTTAACATTAAACTACCGTGAGACTCACTCATCTTATAAAATACGGATAACTCACGTTATAAATTTTATTTATTTCACGTTTCGCAACCTTCTAGTCTAGCATAATTCTAAGGTTTTAAGTTAATGGGTACAATAGTGACAGGATGCTAGTCTGTAGCCCAACTCATACCTAAATCTATTTCTCCTTAGTCGCCTCTTGCGATATCCACGGAAGAAATAAAGAGGTGTTATTCTAAACCCTAAGGTTAAGTTTTAAATACCATGTCTTAAGAAAGATGCCCTCGCATTGTTAGGCCGGCCACATACATTCGGAATTTTTCCGTTCGGAATCCCGAATCAGACTTTCCGAACGCAGTCAATCCATACAAAATCAATGAACCGCCACACACATTCGGAAAAATTCCGTGCGGAATTCCGAACGGAAAGCTTGCGAACGTGTGTGGCGGTCCATAGATTTTGTATGGATTGACTGCGTTCGATTTTCCGATTCGGGATTCCGAACGGAAAAATTCCGAATGTATGTGACCGGCCTTAGAAGTACAATCGTTTGCATCTTTCCTTTGAATTTATTTGAACACTGCACGTTTGTACGTAACCCTTGGAATACTTCTCTTTGAGTAATTAAACTTGGGTGTGAACTCTGTAATGATACTAATAATTATAAGTTATACACACTGCTTTGAAGTGTAATAAGTATGAAGAAACATCGAGTTAGCGCAACATGTTTCGGGCTAATTCGTAGCCCTTCATCTACGAGCCGCGGCGGCTGCTGCTGCCAAACGCGCACTGCGCGCCACCGCTCTCTTCGCGTGACTGCTCGTGCTTCACGAAACTAACACCGGCACAGGACTACCCTCGTTATTGTCGTCATTTATATTATTGTCAAAAACGTGAGTTATACGAAAATTTTTCAACGGTATTCTTTAATTTTGAACTTCCGAAAAAAAAAAAACTACATACAATACGGCTGTATTCCTTAGACTGTATTAGAGTAGGCAGAGCACAGGAAATGCTACGTAGTCAAATCCATGACTGTTTTTTTTTTTTAAAGTTTGGAGATAAGAGGTTGTACTTGTATAGTGGTAACAGGTGTAGACTCTCTAGCCTTCTTTTACGACATAGAGAGATATTATTTTAAATCTGATACTATATGGGTATAGCGGTAGCTAAAGTTTGAACAAAATCCGATCGGTGTTTTATTGTACCATAATTTAATATTTTTCTTATATCATTTTAAACTACTTTCTAATATTTAAACTATAACAAATTACTTGAAGATTCAACATAAAAATACTACTACCGGGCTACCTAAAAACAAACAAAATTCTAATAATTGTGCCTCGTTTTGTTTGTTAAACTCGGGAGCACTGTGTCCGCATATTATATCTTCTCAAAGAGTAAATATATGAAAGAGCTGTTATAATCATCATGTAAATGTTCAAATGTTTCCGAAGTTCGAAGGATTCCTTGGAGGATTATTTTAAATTCTAATTAAGTTAATGCGAAGGGTATACAAAAGATTAACGGTACTTGTTAATTTTGTTTTACATACTTCGTATTTGGCTACGTTTGTTTGGGTTTTTTCAACGGGGACGATACTTTTGGTACTGGCAGCTTCATGGTTCTTGTCCCCTTTTCCACGTTCTTCATTTATTTTAATTATACTACCTGCTGCTGAGTTTTATTTAGCACCGTTAGGTGGCGTTAAAATACTAAGAGTAATTACTTATAATTACTAGAATTTAGAAACAAGATCATGGCAAGTTACATACTAAAACTTCGTTGTTCTACTTCCAAACACTGACGTGAAAAATAACGCCACAGTTCAAAGGTCACCCCATTTTCGGTAGTATCTTTAATGATCCACCTTTTATAACCTTTAAAGCATTAGAGAGAAAGGTTTCCTGCGTTCTTCAAATACGGGACGGCGTATTTGTTTAATGGTTCGGAAAATGTAGTGCCCAAACGCTACCAGTGAATGTGAATCACGTAAAAAAACAATGAGGTATGGACGCATGACTTGACTTTCCGGAGCCCCATTTTGGGCGCCACAATAATTCTTATCAGAGGCCGTAATAGTAATAGTACTTTTTCTACAATCCTTTTTCTAGTCACAAGTAATGTCTTTTGGTGACCATGTGCCACTACCTAATGTGATATCCATGCTAACTGATATTTCACAGAAATGTTTCCGAGGGGTAAAAATTATGCCTCTTGTATTCATTACTATCCATAAAATGATGAGACGCGTTAAAGTTGTCAAGAAAGATATCAATTCAAAAGTCGATCAAACCAAAAAAGAAGACAATAGGATCCTGAAAAACTATGATTATGGTAACAGAAACAAGACATACATAGGCTTATGTAATTTGCATGCAAAACAAGATGGTAATTAACAAAAATACTGGGATATCTACAGGGTGACACATAAGACGTGATACAAAACAAACTTATCCGACTCAGTTGTTGAAAAGTAGTGTAATGCAATTAGTGAATTATTAAGATTGGCCTTTTTTAACTTTTATAAAATTTCTAACAAAAGTAAAAATTTAAATCTTGAATTATGGACACCCTACAGCAAGTAGTTAGCTGTCATATCAACTTGTAAAATGATTTTATCTCTGCACTCAGTGTCAGGTAATAATAATTGCGATACTAGGTGCTTTCAGCAATTTCTAATAATGCATTCATTTGAATAATGAGCCAAGTTGAGTCGTTTTTAAATTTATTTTTAAACTACATAATAAAATTGTGTAAAGTTCTTAAATGTATGTAAATAGGTGCTCGATGTGATCACCACCCTCTCGGCAACACAAGTCAGCACGTCGTCTTAGATTCGACTTCAGTCTACCGAGTAGGTACAAACTCCTTGGCTTTGTTGACGGCATCGAAAGATTGTATTAAATTTTTTCATGGAGTTCTGTGCATTACGGTGTTGTATCCTCGTTGGTAAATTTATACGCCTTTTGATGTCACTCCACAAAAAACTACGCTACGGGGCCACGCGACTGGACCACCGCGTCCAATCCAGCGGTCAGGAAACTGTTGGTCCAGAGATAGGCACGAACCCGCAAAGAAAAGTGAGCTGGAGCCCCGTTTTGTTGAAAAAAAATGTTTTCTATGTTATGATGTGGAATTTCTTGCAGTAGAGTTGGTAGTACATTTCTTAGCACGTCTTCGTACTTGGTTCAGTTTAGGGTAATAAAATATGGCTCTATGACACAATCGTTGAGGATTCCCGCCCAAACATTTTCTAGTGCTGGCTTCTGGGTAACGTTGCAAATACCTGAGTACTCTCGTTCTGATAGCGTCTGAATATCGTAGTTTTCTCTACTTTGAGCATGTACTGGAACTCTAAATTGACCAAAACCCCTCAAATTTTGGACTGTAGAGCTTATAACAGCCGGGTTGGAGTTGGGGACTCGGGGTTTCTTAGGTGAAACAGGGTTTGTGTTTGCACCGTGATCGATGACCTAAAGTAAAGTGCCACCATGTCCGACTGCTTAATATGGGTGTACGGAGAGGCAGAAGACATCGTAACATAACACTAAACTTAAACTTATTCAATTCGATACATTTTTTGGGAGAGAAACTCATAAAAATTAGAAAGCAATTTGAGATGTGTTTGTTATGACAAGTAACGTCACCGTGTCAGAATGTGTTTTATTCATCAATTACCGGCCAAGATAAAAGAGTATTTACTATGAAACTGATTTCAAACTTTTTACACTTAACAAGTTGTGTTAGGGTAACCACGAGGAGCAGAAAATAACAGGAATAATTAAAAAAATGAAAAACGATACTTCCTATTAGTTTAACAATACGGGACATAGTGGGATCTTTAAGTATTAAGGTAACTTCTATAAATAAATGGTTTTGTATTACGTCTTATGTGTCACCCTGTATAGAGGAGGCCTTCACTTTCGAGAACGATGTTTTAAGTTATTTTTATATAACACAAAGTTTTTTTAGTTAAATAGATTAGCAATATGCATTTAATGTAGTTTTTGTAAGAAATACAAGGCTTTTTTATTTATTTGATTTTTATTGTTAAGTGCTTAATAATTATGAGTGAGAATTGCGAAAGTTTAAAACAAAATGACAGGTTTCATTTGTTACACGAAAGCATTTTACCCAGACGTTCGGGATCACAATCACTTTCGTCTGTCAAGCCAAACATTTTTAAAATTTGGAAAAGTCAGCAGTCTCTTTTAAAGTTCTATCAATAATAAAAACAAAATGGCGTCCTGTTTGTCGACAAAGATCAGCTCAAACGTAATATCCCTGTTATTTCCGATTAGAGGAAGGATTTATAGAGCATGGGTAGGATTATTACTATCTCTGTTTGAAGGGTTGTCGTTGCTTGCATTTCTGATGTGTTTGTTTGCAACGCTGTCGGGTCTTTATTGTTATATAATTTGATCTAGACATTATTAGATTTTATTATTAGATTACGTCGTCTGTGTGGTGTTGGATCAGATTCACACCTCTTCATTTCTTCCGCGGATATCATAGCAATCTGTCACTATTATATACCTATCTCCATCATCTGTTTTTAAACCAGAAATTATGCTGGTTTTATTTGTACATAATGATATAACGTTTGGTCTGCTCTGTTTACCCCATTAAGAAATGCAGGCGTGAAGTTTATGTTTCTAGAGTAGTGAAGAAGTCATAAGTCATAACAATGTGTTTAATTTAAAGGATTGCCACTATACTCCGTTTTTTTTGGGTTGAGAATTTAAACGGACACAATTTGAAATTATCTCTGGAATTCATCAGTAAAACTGAAAATGATTTATGCAAATACACTTAACATTGTTTGTTATAATGTTCTTAAATCAAACATCATCATAATTTGCGCCGATATCTTGGGATTACTCTAAAATGTGAAAGGATTTGACAGTTAAAATTGTCAACCCAAAATAAACAGAGTATAGATAATACAATCATTTTCAGTCCTCATCCTGCATCGCGCTGTTAATAGATTTCCCAGTTTAAATGCATTATTTTTATTCACCTCGCACCTACTGGATACCTTTAAATTCGGTGGTAGATATTAAACGTGTTGAAGAAATACAATGGTATCATTTCCTGGGATCATGATGAAGTAAACAATCACTATCAGAACTAATTTTATTGACATTATTATGTAGTCATAAACAGGTAATATGAGTCCTCAGTCGTAAAAAAGGAGTTAGGAGAAATAACGGGATTCCTCAGCGAGCGGACGTGTGCACGGAGCTCTGCGTGCGCTCCGTACAGTTAACCCGAGAGACATAATATTCTATAACTTTAAATACCGTGCAATCGTATGAATGTCGTAAATGAGGGAGGGCCCCCTGGCCCCCCCGAATGCAGTAAAACTAGTGCATTGGACACTGAAACCATAACCGCAAAAACAGTGAATGTTAAAAAAAATAGTGACTATAAACTAACTAGTGCAAGTGAACTTTCACCGGACTGTGAAGGACAATACGCCGTTTCCTGTTGGCACTGCGAAGAAATCAACACCATTAAAAATTTCCACCAGTGGCAGGGCCTGCAAACTAAAATTAAACTACTAAATTG
>BHDV01001089.1:118284-166434 GCA_005406045.1 Adoxophyes honmai
TATCCAAGTTGGTGTATTTTTAATTTCTACCAATTTTTATTATTATTCATTTACTTAGTAAAATAATTTTACTAAAATTATTAGTTTGATTCCAAACACAATAATAAAGATAACAAAACTTTTTACTTTAAACATCGACTTTATAACAATACTTTTTACTTTAAACATCGATATTAACAGCACTGGCCAAACTGTGGTAACTTTAGTGCACAATGAACTGTCAAGTTAGTTCGCCTAATTTTGGACTCCACTTTATACAGGTTTAGTTGTGCTTTCCAGCCAGCTAGGGACCTGCTACTATTAAAACTCTTTCATTAAAACATAATTTTATTAATACTCTCTGGCTAACCCGGAGTTGACATTTATTTAGTTTCTAAGGTTGTTATTTATTCATGTTATAGTATAATAAGAAAAAAAAAACATTGAAAAGGAGAAAGAGAAAAGAAAGCAAAAAAAAGAAAAAAAGGAAAAGAGAGAAAAAAAACTCTAGTTGTATTTAATTTTAAGAGCATTATTATTGTAAAACTGCTGTGTCTTTACGCGGAGCGCACAGTTAAATCTAAAATAAAATAAAAAAATCCTAAAATCATCAAGGTACGGACCACGAGTCCGTAGATGAAAAATTTGTTTAAAAAAAAAACTCTTTCATTTGTTTATTAAACCTAAAATTATTCTGAAAGTGACCACGGAACGTGAAATGGTCACGGATTGTGTATCTAACGTTTGGCTCTTCCTACCTAATTTGAGAATACAGGCGTGATGCACGTACCATCGAACCAATTGATTCCTGACCCATCATAGAATCTATTCACAGTGAACGTCATAGTGACATTGCGTTGCTTGACAAAGGAATTTTTTATGACGTTTATTGTGACAACGTTCTGCGGTGGGTCAGGAATCAGTTGGTTCGATAATACGTATGGTATGGAGAAAGAGGAAATATCTCTCTTTTGTTGGGAAAGCGCACGTTTCTCGCGGGATAGCGATTAACGTTGCATACGAGTATACACATTCGCATCAATTCGATTGTTGGACTTCAAAATGTCGGTTAAATTTTAACTCGGCACTTGTAATGTGATGTTAATTACATCGACGACATAATCAATTTATTGCCCATTAAATTCAGAGGCGTTCTCGGGCGTTAATTGTCGTCGAACAAAATGTGTCAAACTTTTGTGGGAGTCTCCATTAGAGAGATCACTCTGCAGGCAGATGTTATGCCTTGGGACCGAAGTCCACGGAGAGAAAGTTGAAAATTGTATTTTGGGGGCAGCGCAGACGACAGACTTGCCATCGAGTCTGCGGCGAAATAAGTCTACGTGGATTGTATGCATTGTGCGCCGGACTTTTTGCGCGTCGTGTGCGTTAGGTACTGCATAATAATTCCATAGGTTCTATTTCCACAGACTAAAAAGTCCGTCGCAGATAGTCTGTCGTCTGCGCAGGGCCTTATGCAACCGATTTCCGAAACTTAGCGCGATGTAGGATTGTTTAGTTCGGCTATTCGACGACAGGTGGCGCTTGGGCGCTACACTTTCTTTACCTAACACTAAAGCATACAATAATACTGGTTGTAGGCGGCTCAGGGCTAATCCAGACTAGGTATAACAGCGAACAGATATATTATTTAAAATAAACTTTAAAAAACACATATACCATTGGCGGCTGACTTCGAACAAGCAAATTTAAAACAGTGACAGCATAAAAAAAAAACCTAAAAAGCCATAAACAAATAACTTAAATTAGACCTCTATGGAGCGCGTCAGCTACACTGGTGTAGGCTTAGCACAGCAAGAAGTGCGAATCATTTTGCCCGTGGGATAAACTACCTGTACTTTTTGACCTCTCTAGTTAGAGACTGTGTCAAGGAAATCGATTACTGTGCCACTTTGTACCTTTTCACAAGAAATGTCACTGTCATACCATACTTTCTACTAATCAAAGCAATATGAAACTCACTATGAAAAGATTAAATAAACTACCGTGAGACTCACTCATCTTATAAAATACGGATAACTCACGTTATAAATCGAGTTTAGCTCGACATGTTTCGGACTAATTCGTAGCCCTTCATCTAGGAGCCGCGGCAGCTGCTGCTGCCAAACGCGAACTGCGCGCCTCGGCTCTCTTCGCGCGACATGTCGAGCTAAACTCGATTTATAACGTGAGTTATCCGTATTTTATAAGATCACTATGAAAAGGTTCAAAGTGGCACAGGTATCAATTTCCTTGACTGTACCATAGGTAATCCATCTCGCGCAGTGATTTTTAGATTTTCGACGAAACTGTTTTCCTTTGTCAAAGGCTTAGGTCTAATATGTGTCTAGTCAGCAGGTGCATTCTCTTGCCTCCATTTTTACCCTCAGCTTGAATAAGAATCTCCGCTAGGGTTATATCAACCCTATCAAGTGAACACTGTCCGTTATAATCCCCATCTTCGGGTAAGTGAAAAACGGTGTTTTAAAATGTAGTCTTCACTTGGGTAAAGAAAAATAGCGAGCATCTCGTTGTTTTCTCTTCTTACTTTACAGTTAAAGTTTCGTGAGAGGGCTCTCTGATGAACAGGACACTGTCCAATAATGTGGAAAAACGGGGAAAATTAGTCACAATTCTACGCGGACGGAGTCGGAAGCGCTAGTATTTTATGAAACTGTAAATTTCCGCCCAAGAGGCTAAAATAGTGTTACAAAATTTGACGTTAATGTTTGTGTGTGTTTGTGTTGTTTCTTAGCTAGGTTTGAAAGAAATCGCGTTTCTTGTGCTCTGCCTACCCTACCCTATTTGGGAATACAGGCGTGATGATGTATGTATGATGATGATGTATTTTCAGCCTTAATTAAACAACAATAAAAGTGAAAGGCAGGGTGTCGATCGTTGGAATAAAACTGTCAAACATTGGGTAGTTTACGTTATCATTTTCACTGAAGCCATCAATCTTCCTAGATTTGCACGTCTGCCGCGAATAAGTCCCGCTTTCGAGTCACCCGATCGTGATCTACCAACAATTTGTCAATGACTATCAAAATTCAAAGGTATCGCTCTTCTCTGAAATAAATAGGTAATTTAAGTGCCTTCGCAAAATATAGATGAATATTTCCACCGCGTCGTGAGCTATCTGTCACTTATTATACGCCTTTTACATAACTTTTAACCTAAAAAATCCTTACTAATATTATAAGTCAGAAAGTGAGTTTGTTTGTTTGTTTGTTTGTTCCGCTTTCACGCCGTAACTACTGAACCGATTGCTTTGAAATTTTGCAGACATAAAGATAGAAGTTCGGATTAAATAATAGGGTACTTTTTATCCCGGAAAAAATTGATGTTCCCGAGGGAAAACAAAAATATAGTTTGCTTGATAGATCGATATCAATCGATGATAGATCGATATCGATCGATAGATGACAGATCGATGGCGCTGTGTATCGTTTGAAACGAGAAGTTTTCTTATAGTTCTGCTTTATACCGCAATATAACCGAGTTCCACGCGGGCGAAGCCGCGGGCGGAAAGCTAGTAAAATATAATGTGCGAAACAGTCATGGTTTTGTCTATGTAGCGTTTCGTGTGATCTGCCTACCATTTGGAAAAACAGTCATGAAGGCTATTTCACGCTTCGTAATCACTTTCGCATTTTTTTAGGTACCAAGTTAGAGAAAAGAAGTAAAATAGTGCCAACTGCCAAAAATTTACCCTTGGTTTTTTTTCTTTAGTCACCTCTTACAATCTTCACGGAAGAAAATGGAGGTGTTATATTCTAAGCCCTACACCACACGGGTTAAATAAATAATCCTACTATCCTACTAATATTATAAATGTGAAAGTTTGTGTGTATGTTTGGATGTTTGGATGTTTGGATGTTTGTATGTTTGTTACTCTTTAACGCAAAAACTACTGTATGGATTTTAATGAAACTTTAGAGTAATGTAGATTATACATCAGAATAGCAAATAGGCTACAATTTATAAAGATTTTGTTTGAATTTTCCAAAATATGACGATAGGAAAAATAGTAGGATTCCGCAATTTTCAACGTAAAAAGCTATCGTAGATCTCTTCTGTGTTACCCCGAATTTAACGCAAGCGTAGCCGCGGGCAAAAGCTAGTAATAGATAATAATAAAAGGGATAAGAAATAATTGACATATTTTGTTTTTAATGGTTTATTTAGTGGTCGTAGTCTCGATAATCTGGTAAATGCGACGCCACAATTTGGTCTTTGAATATGTTCTTCATGTAATGCTTTTGGCAGAACGACAGTGGTACTTCGACGTAACCTGAAAAAAAAACATTAGCATGAAAAAAGCTAAGATGAAAAAAACTAAGAGTAGTAGCCCAGCGGTTTGAACTGGTGCCATCTCACGCAGAGGGTCGCGGGTTCGAATCCCAGGCTCGCACCTCTGGGGCCGTCCATTAATCATGTGATGTTTTTTTTGGCATTTTTGACCCCCTCCCTCCCCCTTGGTGATATTTGGTGAGGTTCATGATACCCCCCCCCCGTACCCTATATCACGTGTATTTTTTAGTAACTACAATAAATCTTATTTTTCAAAAATCTATCTATATAAACGAAAGTCGTGTTAGCCGCTGCAAGCCGTTTTCGAATTTTGACGAAAAATTAAATACACATAACACCGCTTTTCGGTTCAGTATCGCGAAAAAATCGCCGAACAAATAAATACACGTGATATATTACTAGACCCCCCTCCCCCCGTGTGATATTTCGTGATTTGTTTACTGACCCCCCCTCTCCCTTTCGAGCCTCGCGTGATTAATGAACGGCCTGAAGTTTTCGGAATTTTTGTACGAAATCGAATTTGATATTTACCACGAGCTATTTGGTTAAGGAAACCTGCACACACCGACGCTTCAGAAATTATTCAATGAATGACGTCTAGGTAGCATTTTATTATTATGTATGTATTAACATTAAGTGAATGTCAAACATTTTTATTAAATAATCTCGGAGTTAACTTTTAAGAACATTTGTATCCGTACCAATATATAAATGTGAAAGTGTGTTTGTTTGTTTGTTTGTCCGTCTTTCACGGCTAAACGGAGCGATGGATTGACGTGATTTTTTAGGTAGAGATAGTTTAGGGCACGGAGAGTGACATAGGCTACTTTTTATCCCAGAAAAAATTGATGTTCCCGAGGGAAAACAAAAATATAGTTTGCTTGATAGATCGATATCGATCGATGATAGATCGATATCAATCGATAACCGAACGATAGATGATAGATCGATGGCGCTGTGTGTCGTTTGAAACGAGATTTTTTCTTATAGTAAAGTTGTGCTTTATACCGCAATATAACCGAGTTCCACGCGGGCGAAGCCGCGGGCGGAAAGCTAGTTATTTATAGACTTAAGGTGTTTAGGTAGATTGTTGTACAAATTGACTGATTGATTTATGTTGCTGTGATGAACGACTCTGAGGGTGAATACAATCAACTTTGTAAAATACCTATTCCTTCGCCAATTTAAGCCAGCAAGTAAAATGAGCCGAGCGGAAACAATAATATTACATTCATACATTACGCCTGTATTTCCAATCAGTGTAGGCAGAGTGTACGAAACGCTACATAGACATGGCCATTCCACATTTCGTGGCGACTTCTCGCATTAAAAAAAAATGATTTGTCAATTATAGTAGTGACAGGTTGCTAGTTAACCTATTTTCTTAGTCGCCTCTTATGACAGCCACGGAAGGAATGGAGAGGTGTTATTCTAAACCCGACACCACACGGAAAAACAGAACCTAAACGATAACATTAAGCTACTGTAGAACCTCGTTTCGGGAAATGAAATAGAAGGCGAAATCAATAACAGGGTAGCAGTAATACATCAGTGCTTGTTGCACTTAGATGCAGTTTATTTGGTCAGCCGAGCGTGCGACACCAGGGGAATAGAACTGGTAGAAGTTATTGCTTGGATTACGCTAGCGCTAGACCAAGGCTGGCCAATAGATTTTCCAAGTGAGTTTTTTCGGGTTCCGTAGTCCACCAGGAACCACGTCTTGTTACCACGTTTCGTCATGTCCGCGCGTCCGTCTGTCCGGGATCGTACTCCCATTCTACTGCACCAATTGTCACGAAAATTGGTGGAGATGTCACAGGCGGATTGTATAATCCGCCGTTTTACATAACGCCTTGGCCTTCTAACCTAACCTGTCCGAGTCGTATTCGCTCCGAGGTGGTCTTCCTCGCTCGCTGCGCTCGGTCGGTCAAAGCGGCGGCTATATAATCTCTCGCCGTATTACATTATGCCTAGCCGTAATGAATAACGTTTAGCGCCGAATTCATTCCGGTGGTTTTTCGTTCAGCCGCATTCAATCCGGCTAAACGTTGAGTCGCCGCATTACAAAACGGCGCAGTTTTGCAAAACGGCTAGGCGTTATGTAAAACGGCGGATTATACAATCCGCCTTCGACAGAGACTAGATAATAATGAAGTTCCACAAATTGGTTTTTAAATTTATGAAAAAATGATTTTTTTTTCAGCCCCTCTCCCATACAACGAAAAGTGAATTTAAAAAATTAAATTGGACTAACCCCAACGTATGGGGTATCGTTAAAAAGATCTTTTAAAATGCAACAAAAATTGCTTAGCTATGTAGATCAAACCCCCCAGTCTTGAGATAATCTAAAACCAAGTTAAATTTTGAGATGTGCCCCCACCGTAACTTTTGAAATATTACTAAAATAATTCTGAAAAAAACGTGGTATATACCTCAAAGTAAGTACATTCAATGAAAATTATAGCGGACTGGGTATCATGGATAGTTATTTTTATACAATTCGACCAACTTATCGGAATGTTAAATTAAAAAAAATTGGACTTTCATACGGGACGTAAGGTAAGTAAAACACATTGCGCAATAACCTGAAATGCGATGTAACATTTTGTCTCTCACAAGGTCAATATAATTAAAATATACAGGAAATATTTTACAAGGGTTTTCTGACGCATATTCTCGACCACTAGTTATCCGTACCAATATATAAATGTGAAAGTGTGTTTGTTTGTTTGGCCGTCTGTCTTTCACGGCTAAACGGAGCGATGGATTGACGTGATTTTTTAGGTAGAGATAGTTTAGGGCACGGAGAGTGACATAGGCTACTTTTTATGCCGGAAAAAATTGATGTTCCCGAGGGAAAACAAAAATATAGTTTTCTTGATAGATCGATATCGATCGACGATAGATCGATATCGATCGATAACCGATCGATAGATGATAGATCGATGGCGCCGTGTGTCGTTTGAAACGAGAAGTTTTCTTATAGTTGTGCCTTATACCGCAATATAACCGAGTTCCACGCGGGCGGAGCCGCGGGCGGAAAGCTAGTAATAAATATGTATGACAGGATGCTAGCCTGTCACATGAAATATACCTTAACTTTATTCTAAACCCACATCATACGGCCTCAAAAGTTCGTTAGAATTAAAATTAACAATATACAAGGAAACAACTTCACCTAAACTAGAGACCGATAGGTACTTAAAAGATGGTAAACAATCTTGACGTGTCTTTTTATTTAAACATACACTTTATAAATCAAAATCTTTACATTTTACAATTTAGGTATGAAAAAATCATTTACTTTCATAATTGAATTGTATATTGTAACGATTTTCATTTTTAGACTGTATATTTCAATAAAAAGACATGTCAAGATTGTTTACCATCTTTTAAGTACCTATCGGTCTATAGTGTATAACCTACCCTCTTTAATGTTATTTCTTTTTGTATTCGTTTATTGTGTGTGTGTTTTTGTATTGTTTTAATTTTAGCAACTACCTGTGAAATATTTAAATTTAATTCTTCTTCTTCTAGTTATAAGTTTCCGGGGTCGCACTGAAAATCAGCGTTCCGGCTTGCCGCAATATTATGCTGAGTGCGGCCCTTTTGGCGCTATTTGGCACGGAAGTGGCATGCACATTTTTATTAAGTTATTATTATTTATTTATTTAGGCTAATTTATGTATTTTAGATAAGTTCATTATTATGTCTGTGTCAAATTGTTGTCAATGAATGTATTTCTAGCTTTCTTTCTTTCTATACAAGATAACTACTTTGTGTAGCCTATGTTAGTAATTTGTATGAAGATTGAAAGAAATTACGAGTGTCAGTTACCTTTGACAACGGGGTTTGGTAATAAACATATTATTATACAGGATACCAATTCACACAACTCTCACGTTTACTATTTTAGTAGGATCTACCGTAAAATGGGTTGAGTAAGTTGCGAGGGCAGATGAGTAAACAATGTGTAGAATAGGGATGACAAAGAGTTTAGGAGGTTTTTACAGGCTATTAGTGCTACCTAAATACCTAATTGCTATTAAAAACGGAGCTATGGCAATATTGTTAATACAATTTACCTAACTCAACTTAAGGTTAAGGAAACATATAGTCGTGGAGTAAATTATAGTGAAATGAAACGGATTCTCTCACGTTATTATACTGAAATTATTAAGACAAGGTTTGGGCTTATTCGTGCCACTCGCGAGTTCTCTAGTCGCTGCTCAGCTGTGGTCTGTGGTCCATCACTCTCGATGATGGGTCACAAATTGGCCCGAAAGATGTCGATAAAGATTGGTAATCTCGATGTAAAGACGTGAGTGATCAAATTGTATTTTCGTTTCATCAGATCGACTCCGAATACGAAATCCCATTAGGTGTTTTTTTACCATATTGTTTGTCATTATTAAAAAAAAAGCAAACGACTGGTACTACGACAGATCTATTAATCAAATTAAGTTTGCATAAAATATAAAAATGTACTTATCAATGTTACAATGCTAGTGTGTCCCTACTCACCCCATTCTACTCGTATATCCGACAGGCAAGAAACAAAATAATTCAGAAAATTATGTCAGTCGCTACGAGAATAGTAAATATTTCCCGTTTGGAATATGATAAACGCGCTAGCAATACACGTAAGAATAATTGATTTGCTTGCTATGAAACACGGTATTAACACTCTAGGGGAGGAAACTAGAGCTCTTGGGAAATCAGCTGCTTGCTGAACTGAATCTATCTGTTCTCTCGCGGGGCAACGCGTAAAACACAATGCTAGTTTGTTTCCTTGAAGATTTTGACATGTTATACATTATTTAAATACGTACTGTTCTTCGTAGGCTATAATATATTATGTTGTGAAAATAACAGCACTTCTTACTCGTATTTCTATTATACGTAAAAAAGTGTGTAAACATTTTATAATTTTTCGAAGTAATCGTGATTTTCAAAAAGAAAGCATGACTATTAGCTTAGTAGGGTAAAGCCACCAGTAATGGACAATGACTCTTATTTATGTACTACCCACTAAGGAAAAGTCATTTGTTTTACAACAATCAATTCACAACTTTATGGTCTTTAAATTATGAATGAAGTGTCCATCACTGGTGCTTGTCAGCTTAAACCGTCCATAACTGGTGCCGTCACCCTAGTATTAGACGCTTCGCAGCCACTTTTATCATAATTTTAGATTTAAAAACAGATGGAAGAATACTGAAAGGATGCTAACCCATCACCTTAAGCATGCTTAAAACTATTTCCTTAGTCGCCCCTTAGTTATTCACGGAAATGGAAACGAAGTTTTTTTCTCAATACTCGACCAAAAAAGGAATTATACTTCAATTGTATGGTTTCTGTTGGTGTTTATCATTTTTAGTTTTAACTTTTTCTTAAATTTGCTGTTTTTTTTTATTCTAATAAAAAAAATCTTCATTGAACCTATTCCCTTGGTCACCTCTTACGACACCAACGGAAAAATTACATACATACATACATATTCTCACGCCTGTATTCCCAAGAGGGGTAGGCAGAGCACATGAATTGAAAAAATCCAGTGCCACGTTTAGCAATTTTAAGGCAACCAGATGGTTAAATGTGATATTGCAGTGACAGGTTGCTAGCCCATTGCCCACAATACACTAACCCTTTCCCAGAGTCGACTCTTACGACACCCACGGGAAGAAAGGGGGAGGTGCTATTCTAACCCGGCACCACACGGGCATAAACGGAAAAATTAAAAAGGTCTTATTCTTAACCTCAGTAAAAACCAAGTACCTGACACTTCGTCGTCTCCTCTGCAGTTTAACATGTCCAAATGACAGCTATTGGTAAAGGTCCGATACACATAGTCCCTGATCTTTGATGCTCCACACACAGGCCGATAGTGTTGTGGACAGAATACAGGGCACGACTCGCCTTCCCCGTACATTCGCCGCATTTGCCGCCTTCGCCTCGATTCGTGTCGTATACAGTATAACATTTCTGTTTCAGTTGGTTCTGTAGACATAAAAACAAAAGCGTGTTGAAAAAGCGTCTTATGCACCTCCTAACTCAAGGAAGCCGTGGTAGCCCAGCGGTTCGACCTGTGGCCTCTCAAGCAGAGGGTCGTGGGTTCAAACCCCGGGCTCGCACCTCTGAATTTTACGGAATTTATGTGCGATATCAAATTTGATATTTATCACGAGTTATACGGTGAAGGAAAACATCGTGAGGAAACCTACACACAGCGACGAAGAAATTCAACGTTGTGTGTGAATTTCCCAATCCGCACTGCGCCCGCGTGGGAACTATAGTCCAAGCCCTCTCATACTGAGAAGAGGCCTGTGCCCTGCAGTGGGACGTATGTAGGCTGATGATGATGATGATGAACTCAAGGCAGCACGGAGGTATGAGGGACTCTCCCACAGACGGTGGGCATACCCTCTTAAAACCACACGACCTCCGTCATGGGCATTTCTGTGGACAGTTCAGAAACGCTGACGGGTGCCTAAAGTACCATAAATACATACATACATACACGCCTGCGTTCCAAAATGAGGTAAGCAGAGCACACGAAATATTAAATAGTAAGCCTAGCTTATTTCATTTTCCGTGGCGATTTTCAGCATGACTTCAGGTTTAATAGACACATAAAATAGGTAAAATAATGACAGGTTGCTATCCTGTTGCCTTATACCTTAACTTACTTCCTTAGTCGCCTCTTACGACATCCACGGAAGAAATCGAGAGGTGTTATTATAGACCCGACACCACACGACTATAATTATAGGTCAAATTAAATGAATCACTTTACGTTGACGATTTTTGATATTCAAAACGTCGCCCTTGCAAACTTTAACAAACGTGGAATTAGAAATGGAAGTAATTTGCGTAATGTCATGCAAATTTACCTGGAGTTAAAATGGCATAATTAAGCCGTTTTAAGGCTAACTAAATTAGTTGTTTAATGTACAAACCCTCAAATTTACAGGTAGCATGCTTCAACATGGCGCACCGACCAGCGAACACCTTGTACGTTTTATGGCGTGGCAGGAACGCACAGATGTAGGCATCTTCTTTAGGGCATTCTAAATCGTGACACGGGGAACCACTGAAACTGTCCTTCCACAGGTTCGGACTAGAAGAAGATATTAATGTTTTAAACTTTCGTGATTCTCACTCATACTTATCTGTGTTGGATGGAAAATGACCGTAAATATGTACTTGCTGTGCCCGCGACTCCGCCCGCGTGTAATAATGACTTTGGGTAATTTTCCCCGTTTTTTCCCACATTTTGGAGTGTTTTTTCGCTCCTATTGGTCGCTGCGTGGCGTGATGTTATATAGCCTAAAGCCTTCCTCGATAAATGGTCTATACAACACAAAAATATTTTTTAATTCGAACCAGTGGTTCCTGAGATTGGCGCGTTTAAACGAACAAACAAACAAACTCTTCAGCTTTATAATAATTATTAGTACAGTATATAGATACGCGTCTGAACACATCTGTGAAGTATTTTTCCCCAAATTTTAATGTGAAAAAAAAATACGAAAATCGGAAAAAATTGCCCAATCTTTTGTACCCCGGCCCTCAGTCAACCGCCGAGCATTGCAGTGTCGAAAGGGAATAACAATCGCGGGTGCAGGTGCGCGACGCCTTAAATTGCGGCGAAAAGTTGGCATAACACAGAGCGCATTAACCTGAAAAGCGATGAAACATTTGCCCGTCACAAGGTAAATAATGTAATTTTTTAGGAAACATTTTACAGGGACTATTAAACGTGTAAACTGTAGCACTGGTTAAAATATTTACGCTAAATTTTAGTGAAGCGAAAGAAGTAGGTATGTCAAAATAGACGCGAATGGCTCTCTGTTGTCTCTGCCTACCCCGCAGGGAATAAGGCGTGACGGTTATGTATGTATGTATGCTAAATTTTCGGCCACCCTGTAAGTCCTATATTGTCTAGCGTAATCCAGGTAATACAGGTATTTTAAATATCCGGGAGTTATCACGCTTTGATATGATTATAATTACCTCGCACTTAGGGCATTACAGCGACCGTGGTCACGAGTAGCTATTGCTGCAACAAAATAATGCTTCGTCATTTAGTGGCCCAGGTTTTTGGTACGAAGCCCAAAGCGGATTGGGAACCTCACACCCAAATTTGAATTGCTTCGATTGTGTTCATCGAAATAAAATAAAAAGCCTCGGACTACTGAGTAATTGATAAAAGTTATTACAAAAATGATAATTAAAACAAAAATGATAATTAAAAACTGTGGTCACTCAGTTTCAAGAGTAATAGTGGAGTATACTCGTGACCACGGTCGCTGTAACGCGGCCAAACGTCGAGGTAATTTAAAATTGTATTAATTAAATAAACGTGATCAAGCCCCGATAAGCGATAAATATTTGTCATCCTATTTTAAAAGTCTCACATTTTCTCACTTTGGAAGGGTCTCTCATGCAAATTATTAAGTTTAGATAAAAATAGTTCAATCCTCAATATTATTTTAAAAGACCTACGAGTAGGTATCCATACCCCACGCGTATAGATTTTATGAAAAAAAGTACTTTCAGTTCTAAGTGTGAAGAACCCCCACAGTTTAATGTTTTTTTTTAAGTAGGTAGGTATTTGAAAATTCACAAAATACATTATACTCCCTAATTTTCAACAGAGGAAAGCGGAAAAAAGAAACCAAACGGTTTTTCGAAAAAAAGCGGCTGTGATTTAAGGGTTCCGTTTTTTGTAATTATGCTACGCAACCCTACAAACAGTGGAGACGTGGATATTTTTGACAATCTCAGTTGTTTAGACAAAATATTTTCTCAAATATTTTTGTCAGACGCCAGAACATTCCAAAAGAACTGTCACTTAGTAGGTAAAATAAAAATCGCCAAAACTGACTGCGGTACACTCACATGCAAAAAACACGAGTACCGAAACACACGTCAACCTCTCCATTTTATTCAAAACGTAAGCAGCAATCAACATACGAATAAATCGATAGCTGACTTCCGCAAAATTAATTACTGAATTTCAATCATCGTGAACTCTAATAAAAATACCGGTTAACATAGCAGTTTAAGTATGTAGCTGCGTATGTACATATTGTTCGTTGTTAGTTTTTATTTTGTTTTTTAACCGACTTCAAAAAGAGGAGGTTCTCAATTCGACCTAATTTTTTTTTATTTTTTTTTGTGTGTATGTTACTCGATAGCTCGGAGACCCGTGGACCAATTTTCAAAATTTTTTTTTAATCGATAGGGCATAACTCGAAATTGGTCCCATTGGCACGACACCAGGATCTGATGATGGAATCTTGAATCGAGGGAACTCTTCAAATTTTATATGGAGATGTACGGCGTTTTTGGTAATTTGTTGATGAAGTCAAGATTTTACAGTCAGTAAACAGAATCTTTTCAAAATATTGCTAATTTGAAGTCGGTTTTTTTTTGTTTAAAATTATTTCGAATATGGTTTGTAGGCACCGCGTGACGTCACGTTCGCGAATGGTCGATTGAATGACGAATGATCTTCAGCGCCCTCCTGTCATTAGTCTTTTTTCTTACAGTATTTTATTTTATTACATTCTAGATTTTTTTATTTCTCAACAAATTTTTCTTACATGATATTTCAACCTTTTATATCTCAGCGTGCTGGCCCGCAAAGTAATGTCGATTATTTAGCATAAGTAAATCGACGAATTGTAGCGTTTAGGTAGTATTTGACGTTTCTGACAGAAAAGAAACCAGGTAGAAAAAAAAACATTTCAAATCATTTAATACTTACATGGTTTGCGTTTTATGCGTATTAAACTGTACCTAAGCGTATTCTGCTTTATGTGGCATTAGTTTACATTACACCAACACATAATTATGAATAAACTAATTGAAGTTGAATTGAAGTTGCTAAACGTGGCACTGGATTTTTGAATTCATGTGCTCTGCCTACCCCTCTTGGGAATACGGGCGTGAGGTTATGTATGTGTGTATGTGACTAATTATACGAAATCTATACTAATATTATAAAGCTGAAGAGTTTGTTTGTTTGTTTGTTTGTTTGAACGCGCTAATCTCAGGAACTACTGGTTCGAATTAAAAAATTCTTTTAGTGTTGGATAGAGCATTTATCGAGAAATGCTTTAGGCTATATAACATCACGCTGCGACTAATAGGAGCGAAGAAATATTGGGAAATGTGAAAAAACGGGGGAAATTAGTCACTATTCCACGCGGACGGAGTCGCGGGCACAGCTAGTGTAATTATAACGAACAAAATTATGCGTAAAACAGCTGACCCATTTCAATGATAAGGATAATCAACTGTACCTAAGTTACTGCAATAAACATGTTTCGTTCTGAAAGTGTGTTAAAAGAGCGTGCAAACATTTATTTAATTTATCTTTAGCTATCAGGAGTCGTAAACAATAAAATTCTCTCATTATAAAAATATAATACTTTTATGTTTTGTTAAACAAAATGTCGTGCGGACCTTTAATCTAAACAAACGAATGTAGAGTTTATCTTCAGATGTCAAAGCTTCGGATATGAATATTCTAAATATAGAACAAACAAAACACAAACGTATGACGATAAATGACTCAAACGATTTGAAATGTATTGCTTTTGTTGATTTCGACGTCCGTTCCGAAGCAAACCTTGACAGGAAATGAGTAGAAAATTGTTCCCCCTTTTATTTGGGGATTCCGGTAAATGGGGGATTATGGGAATCGTCACCAAATTGCGTGAAAGGTTTTCGCGCGCGAATGTTAGATAGTCTAGGACAAATGAAATTTGTTCAGCTGAAGCTAGACAGATAGGTTAGGATTCGAGTACCTACGTAGGGCACAAAACTTAGGTAGTTTACGAATAGTTAAAGTTCTGAAAATCAGCCATAAACTTGACACGATATTTCTTGCAAAGGAAACTATACGCCATTCTGATATTGGTGCGTTTCTTCCTAACGGGTGATAACAAAAAAATGAGAATACTTTTGGGCAGCTCTAAAAAGAATACTGTCTACATTTAAAAAAAAGTTTGTTCTATAAGATGTTGTTGTCTCTTCTATGAATCATATAATGTGCAATTTTTTTTTTAAATCCGTTTTGTTTGCCGAAAATGGCGTCAAAACAAGAAGCTTTGAGACTACGCGTTGTAAACTTTTATAATTCTAACATTTATCTCGGTAAAAAGTTCACAGTGGACCATTTTTATCGAGGAAAACGTGCCAATTTCTACCATATATAGAATTTTAGCATCCTTGACGGTAGCTCGAAAAGGTAGCAGCGGTCGACCAGCGGAGATTATGACCAAGAGGGCGTTGAAGTTACTCCACAAAAATTTTAACGATAACGATGCCATAAACCAAAGAGATGCCGCAAAAAAATTCAATTGTACTCAACCGTACATTTGTAAATCGTTAAAAACGATCAGCCTGAAATGCAGAAAGAAGGTGAGGGCACCGGGATACACAGACGAGCAAATATCGACGGTTATGTCGCAATGTCGTTGGATGACGCGAAATTACAACGGGAAATCGTTTATTTTAGACGATGAAAGTTATTTTCCTTTGAGTAAAACCCATATTCCTGGAAATGACCGGTACTATACCAGCGATGTTTCTACCACACCAGGGCACATAAAGCATAAGTACAAGCACAAATTTGAGCAAAAAATTATGCTGTATGTATCCATTTTTGAAAGGGGTATATCAAAACTCTGGTTCGAACCAAGCTGTGTGGCGGTCAATCAAAAAGTGTACTTAAACGAGTGTCTGAAAAAAATACTGGTACCTTTTATTCGTAAATATCATGCAAATGAAGAATATGTTTTTTGGCCTGACAAAGCATCTTCGCACTATGCAAAAAAACGCTACAATTCCTAGAGGCAAATAACATTCCATTTGTACCAAAAACGCGTAACCCAACAAATATTCCGCAATGTCGTCCGATAGAAGATTTCTTCGGTAATTTGAGCAGTTTGGTGTATAAAAACAATTGGGGAGCAGAGAACTGTGCCCAATTAATAAAAAAATAAGGACATGTGTGCGGAAGATGAACAAAGACGCTGTCCAGCGGTCTTGTACTAACATATCGTCTAGGCTCCGACGTACAGCTGACCACGGACCCTATGCCAATGTCCATTAACGTTATTGTACACTTATACTTGTAAATATTCTACAATTATAACTATTTTTTAAAAACATCGCAAAAGTTTCTTTTAAATACCTTAAAAACATATTCTCATTTTTTTGTTATCACCCGTTATAACCATATACGTCACTCTCGTCACACGTAGTTACTGTATTTAAATTTATACAGAACTAGCTTTTGCCCGCGGCTCCGCTCGCGTTAAATTCGGGGTATCAAAGAAGAGATAGCACACATACCAATTTATAGCTTTCTACATTGAAAACTTCCACCCCTCACTTTAGGGAAATGGGGGGTTTTGAAGAGACAAAAAGTAGCCTATGTCTCTCTCCATGCCCTAAACTATCTCTACCAAAAAAATCACGTCAATCCATCGCTCGGTTTAGCCGTGAAAGACGGACAAACAAACAAACAAACAAACACACTTTCACATTTATATATTGGTACGGATGGCTGGAAATTGACTGTAAATATTTTTAACCAGTGGTCGGTTAAACGCGTCTGAAAATCAATGTAAAAAAAATCCTGAACATTTTCAAACACATTTACCGACCACTGGTTGAAATATTTTCGATCAATATCCAGCCATCTTGTATATTTTTTCATCACACTTGCTCGTCAATGGGGTAATTTCTTGCTGATATACCTTAGAAAAAGGTCAAAATTGTACTCATGGGAATGATGGGAATTTACTGATAGCTATCCCTGGTGAAAAAATATACCCTGTGTGGTGTCGGAATAGAATAACACCTCTCTAAGTTAGAGTTATCTTGATATTCATAAAAAAAATTAAGTCATATTTTTAATGCTTCATTTCAATGGTTTCTTTGTCCACTAACACGATAAAAATATTCATATTATTAAATCAACTTCATTGCATCTTTAAATATTCTTTCGGGCCATTAATTTCGCGTTAAACCAGCCGGTCGCCATTGAAAAGTTTCTTTACAGAAAAATACCTTTCTTGTGAAAAACGCAAATAATAGAGCGCCGCTCTGAATGAGAATTCAATAATAAGTGGAGGTATTGTGGGCAGCTTATTCAGCAAAAATCAAATTATGTAGTCAATTTTGTGGAAAGATTTTACCTAAGCATAATAGTGTTTAATGACAGGAGTCGTCAACACACTTTTTCTACTGGACATGGTGCACTGGGTGACAGAAAATGTTATTGAATATTGTTATTTGGATGAGGACTAAAAAGTTGTAGCTTTGTAAAGATGTAGTAAAAATGCTATTAACTTTTTCCACCGTGACACGAAAATAGAGAGAGATGTCATAGAAATTTTACCGACATATTATCACACATTAACGGTGCGTTCGCGGCACATGAAGAAAATGAAGTTGTCTCCGGGATCTGCCAGTGATTGCTCCAATACGTATTGAACAAAACTACTGCAAGCAAAGCTAATAAATCCTCGTTCCGACGGCTAAAATACTATGAATTTAGTTCTGAATCATTCGAGTTATAATTGCGTTAAGCGTGTCACACACTAAGCAGATACGGTAAGATATCTGTCAATATCGTTTCATATACAATTCAATGAGCTAATACATAAAGCGCAGATTTACCGTCTATTATCTGTTGGCACCGACATATGGAATTCGGAATTTATGTGCGATATCGAATTTGATATTTATCACAAGCTTATTCGGTGAAGGAAAACATCGTGAGGAAACCTGCATACAGCGACGAAGTAATTCAACGTTGTGTGTGAAGTTCCCAATCCGCACTGGGCCCGCGTGGGAGCTATAGCCCAAGCCCTCTCATACTGAGTGGAGGCCTGTGCCCTGCAGTGGGACGTATATAGGCTGATGATGACCGACATATGGAAAGATGGCATTTATACGCAGATAAAATATTATCGTATATGCGTAGTCTGTGATGAGCTTAAAGGTCTCAGCACACATATCAACTCGGAAAGGGATCGCCTCCGTATCGCCTCGAGCCGGTCAGTATTGTTTGTATGAAACTCCCTACTGCAACGCACACTAATCGGAATCGTAACGTAACCGCCTCGCCTCGGAACAGGCTCCGAACCGCGATGCGGCGCGTGGTCAACTTGCAGTTCCCGCGCTTACGGCTCGTCGTCCCCGCGCTTACGTCTCTCCGTACGCGAGCTTACGTCTCTTCGTCCACCCTTGCCCCTGTCCTTGTCAGCCAGCGGTCGGCGAGCCGTAAGCGCGGTGTCGCCTAGCCGTAGCCGAGTTGACGTACAGGAGCTGCTGATACGCTTACGTTACGTGCATACGTTGGGTTGACGCCTGGTTGATGGCGAGGCGAAAGGCGATACGGAGGCGATCCCTTTCCGAGTTGATATGTGTGCTGAGACCTTTATAGTTTAATTATAGTTTGTTAGCTAGTTTAGGAGTTCATAGAGGTAACACCACTTTTAACGATGTAATTACAATTCATTTTGGCTAAGAATTGCTTAGAGCTGCTTCTGTTAAGTTACCTGCTTTGTACGTAAGTTTGAAAAGTGACTGTATTAAACGGAGCCGTGAAATGGTATGAATTTATATAGAAAGTAACTTACAAAAGTTTGGCAAAAAGCTTCTTTATTGAACCAGGCGTTACTCTGTGGTCCATATTGGTTTTTGATTGTTCTTCCTACTTCTCTAAGAACATTTTTTCACACAGCCAAGTAAGTATTAACTCGTCTACTACGTTGAATAAAACTACCGTGTGAATTGGCTTCATTCACACGGCATTGTCCTGCACGTTTTTTGCAGTGTGACTATACAACGTACGTACATCTATTCACAAGTCGATTGTACCGCAAAAAACGTATAGTGGGATTATGGTATAGCTTTGTCTCCTTCACACGACACGATGTTACGCGTTTTTTATCGAATAGCAACCGAAGAAGCGCTTACTCTTAGTACCTGAGCGTTTATTGAACGGGTGGCACGTATTTTGTGTTTGTTTTGGTTAAATTCAAAATGGTGGAGGAATCTTTTATAGATAACGAATTATTAATTTCTTTAGTGGAACAAAATCCCGTTTTATGGGATAAAACTTTGGAACTTTATAAAAATCGCGTCGCGACTCAAGCGGCTTGGAAGGGAATCATCATAGTAATTGATCCAAATTTTGAGACAAAGCAAGAAAAAGCAAGACAAGCCTCTGGTATGTATAATTTATTATTACATAATAATAAAATTGCGATATAACTTAGTCTTATTTGAACTTACTCTGCTTAGTTCTAAGTATTTATTTTGCCATAGAAGTGTTCTTTCTTTTGATTAAAATAGTGACTAAAAATGGACCTTACGCTGTTTGCTTGAACATTTTGAACTGACGTACTTTGAATATTTTCTAATAATGGATGATCTGCCACATCTTCAAAATTGTGTCATCGTTTTCACGAACGTAATAGGGATGATGACAGGGTTAAAAATATAATTATTATCATTCTAATTAGTCCGTAAGTTAGATTATGTTAAAAAAAGACACATATTTATTTTTTAGTTTATCAAATAATTAAACATCCACAAAGGTACAGATCATCAAACTTCCTAAGTTGGGGCTCGTGACGTCACGTTTGAGTAAATATTGTACTAATTTTTACTCCAACGTGACGTCACCCGAAACTTTTAAGCCCTGTATTATCGTCATTTTTGTTTGTCAAATAAAAGAAAAAATATGTGTACAGTATTTTTTGGTGATTTGGATGATTACCTCTTTGTTCTACTCGGGCGGTAATAAAAGTTTTTTTTACGTAAAAATATAAAATAAATGTGTTCCTCCAAAAGGGCGTAATAAATTATTATTTAGAGCAAATCCCTCGTCACCTATATTTAAGTAATGCTAGTATATTACCTGAAAAAATGCATATGTACCGTACTACTAATCATGTTTGTTTTTTACAGTCAAAATGATTATTCAACGGTGGACTCATATAAGAGATAATTATAATCGATCATGTAAAAAGATAAAAGATCAGAAAAGCTCAGGAAGAGGCGCCAAAATAGCAAAGCCTTATGTATATAGTAAACAGTTATCATTCCTGCAGAAAGTAATACAACCTAAAGAGGCAGTAAATAATGTTAAAATCGAAAATAACATCATGGAATCCGATAATAGCACAGAATCTGAAAACCCGAAAAATATTTCTGAGGGAGGAAATGAAACATGGGAAGCAATCTCTATAGAGACACATGACACAATGGCGGCAAAGAGTCCAATACCTAATCGTGTATCTAAAAGGTCTCTAAAGAATATGATTAGTCCCGTAGATGCAAAGATGATGAAAATTATGGATTCTCATTCAAATGACGAACCTAAACCATCCAATCGGCATCTTTCATTTTTTAATGGGATATTGCCAACATTAGATAAGTTTGACGATGATGAAGTCCTCGAATTCCAAATAGGTGTGCTACAATTAATGAAAAAAATTAAAAGCAGTCGCTAAATTCGTGAATCGTTGTCTCTCAATTAACTACAACAGCTTCTCTCCAAAGTCCAGCCGCTATCGAAACCAGCTATTCTAACTACGCGGATATTGATTACAATGCTTTTTAAAACGAAACACTAATTTACTTTAGTAAAATTGGTATTAAAAAAATAAATCAAATAACATCAATAAAACTTAAAAAATAACAACCTGTGTATTTTTATTTGTGTACTTACCTTAAACAGATGGCTTAGTACTTATGCATTTCCACATATTCGTATTTGATTTTGATAGGCTTGAATTTTCCAGTCGAGTCAATAACTGTGCTCTGCCTACCCCTCATGGGAATACAGGCGTGAGAATATGTATGTATGTATGTAGTTAATAACTTTCAAAACTTTCAATAGACTTTCGAAAGTAATTAAAAAACATTTATTCATCGTTTCTAAGTTTTTCGAATCATTTTTCAAATGTTTCACACAGATTCTTGATTAATAGGATGTACCCAAAACCTTCTGTTTTGCCGGTGGCGAGACCGTTGGCGCCTTCGATACCAATACTTATAAAAGTACACTCAACTGTGGATCCATCAGTGACGTCTACTTACTGTGCCAACTAAGTATGTAGAAACTGCGGTTCCGTTTTTATACGAAAAAAAATTTACTATGTTTTCACTAGGTTGACATACGTTAAAAAAACGATTGCAAAAAACGTGCAGGACAATGCCGTGTGAATGAAGCCGGGCTCTTTCAATTGTCGGACCGCTCCACTCCACTCATTGTGAAATGAAACAAAAACACTCACGTCTATAATCGTGATATTTGTAATACTCATACCGTATCTCTTTTCGGTGTGAAGGTGGGTACATTTAGAGACAGATGTCATTAGTGTTGTGTGCTACCCGACGTTTGACAACAATAGCGAATACATACATACATACATACATATTCTCACGCCTGTATTCCCAAGAGGGATGCAGAGCACATGAATTCTAAAATCCAGTGCCACGTGTAGCAATTTCGGGGTAACCAGACGGTTAAACGTGATATTGCAGTGACAGGTTACTAGCCCATCGCCCACAATACACTAACCCTTTCCCAGAGTCGACTCTCGACAGCCACGGAAAGAAAGGGGGAGGTACTACGAGTATTCTAACCCGGCACCACACGGGTAATAGCGAATATAATGGCGAAAATGAGGGTAATCTTGAGCTAATGTCAGTCGCGCTGAAAGAGCAGCGGCGCGTAATCGGTTCGAAACATATTGAGTTAATCCTAACTATAATACACGTTGCGTCACCGTTATAACCAACATCCATCTTCATCTAGTCATATCAGTGTAATGTACCGTCAGTGTTTGGTTTGCATACATACTGTATCTCTGTCGCCGGTCCATTGGTCAGCCATTGTTGCATTGTAGTGGATTTATCGCTAAGGGCACATGCACTTGTGTATATTATGACAATAAAGCGCAGGTATTATGTTGCACATTAAACTTCGCGGTTGCTGAATTTTGCCGCTGAATTCATTGTAGCGATGCCATTTTATCGCTCTATATTTCGATGAATTACTTTTGTGTTTTGTAATTCGAGCTACGAGAAGAGTTTCAATTTAAACGAATGAAATATTCAAGTTCTGTGGACACAAATTTAATACAGATTTATTGAGCTAGTTACAAAAAGTCAGACCCCCTTAGAATCGATCCCATATATTTTTGCTGAACATTTATGTTTTTCCTTATATACTTTACACAATAAACAGTTTTTTTTCATTCTGAGGTAATTATTTTACTCTCAATTTAATAATACGTATTTTCAAAATGCTATTACCCACTTTTTAGGGTCAATTCAATCAAACGATACCATAATTTAATCTTGTAACAAATCAGTGTTATTAGCTTTTTTCATAATTATGAATAATATTTATTATATTATGAGAATTGAATCATCGACCAAAAAAGCCTTTCGTTACACCATAACGCCACCGCGCCGCTACACTTCAGCTTACAGTGCTTTCGGAGCTCAAATTTCCATGCACTTATAAGTAAGTAAACCCAATAACTTCAACCTTGTACCATGTTACATTACTTATAAATTGGTGTAACATCCCTAAAGCATAATAACATTACGCGAGTAACGCACTTGTCTAAGAATGCATTACTCGTCCATTATTACAGAGGCGGCGGTCTAATGTGATTATGCATCTCAAGTGTAAAGCTGGGGCTGCATCACTCCTACATTGTGAGCGGGTAACTATATAGCAACATGCTATTGTGTACGATGCTTTATGAGATTAGTGAGGAGCGTAGGGTATAACCAAGATAGTTGCCTCACTATTTGAAATTATTTTATACTAGCTTTTGCCCGCGGCTTCGCACGCGTTAAATTCGGGCTAACACAGAAGAGATTTTGGAATTATTAGTAGGAAACGCCCGCCAGAATAGCCAGCAGAAAGTAGATTTTTCCTACTTTCTCGACACTTATCGTCATATTTTGGAAAATTAAAAAAAAATATCTATGTGCTATAGGGTTTTTGAACATTTTTGAAATATATTTTTAATAAATTCTTCATTATGTAATAAACACGATATATTAGTATTTCCGGATTCTTGTCTGTAAGTATTAACAAAGAAAATAAATATTAAAGTTCAAATTCTCAAACTCACGCCAAAAACGGTGTTTGACGTCAAATGCAAGTAAACAAACTAAACAAAGGCACCACACAAAGAAGCTGTCAAAATTCTCATGTCAAATTATCAATGTCCACTTTGACCACAGATACCTTTCATGGTATGTGACGTCATCAATCAATCGCAAGCGTTTCAGTCACAGATACATTATTAACGAATATTAGAAATTAATAGAACAAAATACTCTAAAAATGCATAATATTTTGAACAAAAGAAAGTGAAATATGTTTAATTTTCCTATAATCTATTAGGATGGCCACAAATTATAGTTTATTTTTACTGTTGTCAAAGACCCTATTCTGATGTATAAGCTATATTACTGTAAAGTTTCATCAAAATCCATTCAGTAGTTTTTGCGTGAAGGAGTAACAAACATCCATCCATCCATCCATACTCACAAACTTTCACGTTTATAATATTAGTAAGATAAGATTTCTTATTACAAAAACCAATTTTTTTTATACCTAAAACGAGTAGTTTGGTTTACTATGTTCAAATTGATAAAATGAATTTAATAAATTACCTAACTTTATAATTTTTTCATATTCCCAGAGTGTTGGCAATTTTTTGCAGATCTCAAAATTTTGGGACTATTATCTCAGTGTGTATTGCGCTTTACTTTGGGGCAGCTTTCTCAGTGCTAACTCAGGGTGTATTGCGCTTTAGATTTTTTTTTTATCAATTTTAAGGCGCTTGTACAGCGCGCGCAGCGAGGAAAAAACAAAAGACAGCCTCCATGCTTTACTTTTCAGCCGCGCTGCGGCTAGCGCCAATCTAAGTAGCCAGTTTTAAATAAAAATGTAGCAATGAGGTTGCTACAGTTTCCTTAAAATATTTTGATTAAAGGTACGGTTTCTTTTATATTTATATTCGAAGTAAACTTCTAAAGAACTTAAAATGTTTAAGTGAATCCTTAACATTATTCGTAATTAAAACTGACAAGTTTCTTCCCGCTACAAACTTCGAATCTTAAGTTGAAAACAACATCCCTGCTTTTCTTATTCCGTTGTTGTTGCCACAAGAAGAAATTCAAATCTAACAATAAGTTTCAGTGTTCTAACGGAGTAATGAATCTTGTATTCAGCTATATTTATAGTATAAATATTAGGTGTACATTTTTTAGGTTTAGTAAGTACATTTAATGCCAACTACATGGTGCCGTGGAGATGTAAGTACACGGACGAGTATACGGCGCCGTGAAAGGGCCGAAAAAAATGTATGACCACAGTACTACATTCATTAATGCCACCAGTATTAAACGTGTTAAGTTAGATTATAGGTATAACAGCAAGAGATTGGTGAGATATTACACTTAATAATACTAACGTAAACAGTATAACAATGTGAAACACCCGAGATTTTAATTTCAAGTTTTATACCTATCATAAAAAAAACTACTGAAAGTTAGGTACTTGCTGAAAACACACCGCAAAAAACAAAATCGCATCGAAATCGGTCTGTCCATTTATTGTGAGCCAAATGTGAAGCATTGGTGTCTAACTTACATAATAATATACCTAATACCTACTGTAGCAAACAGGGTCGGAAAGAAACCTGAGCTACAAAATGAAACGAAGGAATTTTGATATCAAAAGGGCCTAAACTATTTATTGTATAAAAAGGAGAAATGTACAAAATCTACAAACTTATAAACTAACTTAACCTAACTTAAATACTACTATAATTACAAATATATTTTACAAAATTTACAGGCGAGAAAAGGAGCCGAAAATTACGAGGACGGACAAAGCGTCTTTTTGAATTTAGTGAAAAAATAGAAAAACAAGAAAATAATAACAATAAAAAGGAAAACTTAGCTAGGGGTGGTGGATGCAGTGGTGGGGTATGGCTACTTGTGCGGGACTTCGCCACCAGAAACTGGGCGGAAGTCGACCGCGACAAGGGTGGATCAAAAAAAAGGCGGATATGCGAAGTGGATGTAGTACAATAAAAGGTGAACTTGAAACTGAAAAAAAAAATATAATTTAGAAACGGAGACCGAAATATAATAAATTTTGAGAAGTGATTTGACTTACCCGTACTCAAGTGGACGGTTTCAGCTTTTAATATACTCCCAAACCAGGTAGGTGATGTTTGTTCAGCAAACTATATAGCGATATATACTATATAGCGATATTATTTAGTGTATTGTAATATATTTTCTTCGAACACAATCTGAATCACAATCTCGAAAAACTCGTGACAACTCTCCGTCAAATTTAAATTTAAATCTCGCCGGTTCACATCACAAAAACGAAGGAGGCCACGACGTCTGTAGCGGTTGTAATGCTACACTACTTAATCTTGAATAATTCGGATGACTCGACACGTTGAGCGCACTGCGCTTTTGATAGCGACCGCCGCAGCTTAGCCCGAAACGTGTCGAGCTAAACTCGATTTACGACGTGAGTTATCCGTATTTTTCAAGATGAATAAGTGTCACGGTAGCTTTATCTACCTACACTGATATTATAAAGAGGAAAGATTTGTTTGTTTGTATTTTTGTATGTTTGTAGTGAATAGGCTCAAAAAGTACTGGGCCGATTAAAAAAAAAACACTATTACAATGCTACATTCTTCCGAATTGACATAGGCTACGTTTCATTTTGAAAAAAAATTAGAGATCCTTGGTAATCGTCAATAATGTAACCAAGGGTGTAAAAAAATCAGCTTAAAAGTGTTATTTCTGTGTTGCCCGGAATTTGACGCGAGTGGAGCCGCGGGCAAAAGCTAGTGTTGAAATATAATGATTCTCTCATCGTGTCGGGAAGTAAAAATAATTTCTATCTCACAGTCTTCTCTAATAACTTTGCTACAGAACAAAGTAAAGTTAATAATAGTAATAAGGCCATAACACGAAGACATGGAAGCTGGGAACAATTAGTAATGTCACACAAAGGCTGGAATGTCGTTACTGCGCGGACAAAGGTGCCAGAAACAAGCGTACCTACGGAGCGTACACATATTCTGTAACATTTTCTTTGGAGTGGGTTCTAAAGACCAAAATCAAATTCATTTAGATATCTTTGTAAGAACAGTTAATTATTTCTGTTAACGAACTTAATTGATGATTAATTAGAAGAAAAATCATTATGTTTTTTTTACGATGACTTATGGCTAATTTAATTATACGAGAGTTAATTTAAGTACATTAAAGTGCTATCAAAATTACATTACGCTTATATTCCCAAATAGGCAAAGCACACGAAACGCTACAATATTTTAAAAACCATGACCATTTCGCGTTAAATGGCCACTTCTAGCCTATTTTTATAGTTTTAGATTGGCTAGTGTAATAGCAATAGGTTGCTAGCCTGTCGCCTAAACCCCGGCACGACCAGGTACAAAATATTTAGACCTAGAAATACTGTCGAGTGGATCTTAAGGCCAAATAATATGGTTACTTTTTGAGACTTACCCTTAAAAAATGCACAATTGTATTGACCAAGAATGTGCTACTGCTAAATAGTCTACGAAGGCTAATTAGAGGTGCCTTAGGCTCATGTGAAATCAAAACAATGATGAAAAAGTGGAGATAGACATCAGTAGCTCTTGAGTGCGCCTGAGAATTATTATAGTCACCATTATCATCGTAGGTACAAAAATTCAGACCATCTTTCTTCTTTAACACCGCAATTTTCATTTTACTCATATTAACTTCAATTTCATATTCTATTTCGTATTCATGAATCTCTAAGGCTTCCAAGTACTCTCTTTACTTCGAATCCATTTCATCTTATTTTAGGAACATCTTGAACTATCTTACGCACAGGAACCGTCCGTGCGGAATTCTAGAAGAACGTCATTTCCGCAGAGCACGCTACAGCGACTAGAGACATCAATTTGACATGACAAAGAGGGTATTTCAAGCTTTTTGGCTGACGCAACCTTTCGGCCATCTTGAGTTATATCACGGATTTACACAATGTCACTTTGCCCGGCGATTATGTAAATAGAGAAAGAACCGCCATTTTTGAAGCCTGATATCGGATGATCTTTTCCGAATCTCTTGCACTTTCTACCCATTGATTAAGAATATTTTTAGTTTCGTAAACTTGGACCAGAAATGATAAAACCGTAATATTAAATCAGCGGATAGTAAAAAAAAACGTTACCTAATTGTACAAAGTAGCAGCATCTATAAAAAAAACCTTCTCAATCATTTGGGTCATCCATTTACACCAAACGGAAAGTGTTAAAAGCTTTCCATTGCACAGAAAGGGGTAATAATCGAATTAATATCAACAAAAAAACTTCTAAATAACACCCACTCTGCTCGACCTTCGCAAAAAAGGGTCCTGATCCATTTAAATTCTGCCCAAGACTTGAGTTAAATATTCACACGTGCTCGCTAGCATTAAGAGTCGCCGTTTATCTCGAGTCCACTTCACCCCTTTGCCTTTTAACGAGTTTTTTATGTCGCCCTGTTGGGACTCAAAGAGGTTTCGACTCGGAAAATATTTATATTGTTATGTCAATTACTCCCGCCTTCACAAGTACGTGTTTGGAGGGTAGTTATTGAGATTTTGTTGGTCTTGTGAATGTTAAGGCCCAATCAGACGGTTCATTTTTCTTTCATTTTCGCCTTTCATTCGGTATTATTTTTTATTTTTATTTTTTTTATTTTTTTTATTCACTCGAAATGACACGTCTGAACACGGAATGAAACAAACTGTCGAATGAATTCACTAGAAAAATGACACAATGACTCGGATGAACGTTCATCCGAATGAACCGTCTGATTGGGCCTTTAACAGTTGGAAAAAGTTGAGTTTTATACATACATCAATCCAGTATTCCTTTACTTACTTCAACAAGGAGCCCTGAAAACTTTTCATCTACGAAACCTAAGTAATATGTATAATGTACAGTCACGAACCGGGATAGTTGAGCCACTTGCCACTGTTCGCAATTCTGACGTGTAATCAATGACCGATGTGATGTGACAGACTAGATGTCAGCTATTAGTATTACACGACCAAGTTACCAACATAGGTAAGTGGCTGTTCGCGATGGTACCTATGTACTCTGCACGTATTAGAGACCAATTTCAGCACAACTTTTTGGCACAAATGTATAATAGAGACTGGTTGCTGGCCTGTTGCCTATGACATACCTTGACCATCTAGCCAAGTAACCTCATACGATATCCACGAAAAAAATGGAAAGGTTGCTGTTCCAAACCTGACACCAAAAGGATTTTTGAGCTTCATTTGCTTAGGTATTCAACAAAAACGACAATTACTTCAGTCCCATTCTGAACGCGGCATGTTAATTGCTGGTGAATTTTCTTGAAGGGGGACCCACTTCATTTGAATCAAGGTGTCCCTAAAAATGTTTCTCCTTATGTCTGACTCATTGTTTTACAAATTGTTTTAAATTATCAACTAGATTTATAAATTTTCTCAAACTTTTATAAAGACTCAAATGTATTTGTAACATGTCAAAACTAGACCAGTTTTATGCAGCAATGCAACAAGTTACTATTTACAGGTGGAAGTATTTTTTGTACCTATTTCTAATTTTTGGTATGAAAAAGTTGAATGATTTTCATTTTATCCCTAATACGTTCCTTTTATGGTTATTGTGAAATAAGACACTCATCTTTATTTCGAGATTAGTTCGACATGTTTCGGGTCTGTATCGTGACCCATCATTATCATAGATGTTCACTATCCGCTGGCGTAGAGCGTTGCTCGCGATGATAGTTCCCGAATTGTTCCGAAATTTTTCGAGCTAATCTCGATATACAGACCCAAATGTACGGCTAATTTTCATGTCATAATAATACCTCTTAGTTTTAATTACTATGTCTTAAAACATAGGTGCAGCGTTTTAGTCCTCACTTAAACAACCCAATTTCATGATACCGTGCTTTTCGCTTTTATTGCAATTGAATTACGACTGCATGTGTCAATTAATTGGTGCACAGCATTGGACACTAGTTTATTAAATTTACTTAACGAACTAAATATGTCGTTTTTATATGTAGGTACGCGGGCTTTATCACATTTGAACTGAACTATGTCGTGTTAACATTAAATTCCAGCAATTTGTAGACAGACTACAAAATTCCATCCAGTCAGACGATGAACGCGAGAGATCCGAACATCTTCAATTGCGAATAAAAATAAAATATGTGTGCCCTCGGGAGGGCTTCAATTGTATGAATATTGCATGAGATTAGCCTGCACAGGTGTCAAAGGAGGCTTTTTATTTACGCATCGCTTTGCCTTCGAAACAAATACCGTGGCAATCTTATTTGACTCAATTTAAGTTGTAATTTGATTGCCAAGTAACTGGCAAAAGTGAATTGCAAAGTAATGTCTAACATTTTTGGGCTTTTGATAAGGTTTTGCTTGTTATTATCTTGTTTTACGAGAGTGAGGCACTCGCACATTTGTACATGTTCTGTTATGACAGTTATTTTGATGTTCACTTGTTCAATTCATTCGTTCTCCTTTTGTGAAATTAGTTCTTCGTTGTTGTGTGTGTAATCAATCACTTCAACTGCAGTGGAACCAGGTAAGTAAGATTAAAGGAATCCTTCTTGAACTAGCCATCTTAATATAATATCTAATTTAAATAGTTTTTTTTAAACAAAGACTGCTAAACTAAGTTATGTAATTTGGACGATCATTTTTTTTTCCATTCCACAAGATACCACAGAAGACAACTAATGATAGAATTGCTAAGGGAAAGGTTGTAAAAATAAGTCCTGTTAGGCTCAGGAGACGCATTATAAAGAAATGGAGGATCTATATCTGGATCCCTAACGTTTTTTAACCTATTTTGCATTCATTTTTCCTAACACTCATAAGTCATAGTCATAATTATCTTTAGTTTTCCTAAACATTTTATTTCAGGAACGATTGTTTTACACCTGTTTGTGGTCAAAACAAACCTGACTTAACCAAACGTATTTGACTTTTAACTATTTTTAAATATAAATAATGATTATTAATTTTCCCGTGTGGTGCCGGGTAAGAGTAGCACTTCCCTCTTTCTTCCCGTGGGTGTCGTAAGAGTCGACTCTCGGAAAGGGTAAGTGTATTGTGAGCGATGGGCTAGCAACCTGGTTACCCTGAATTTGCTAAACGTGGCACTGGATTTTTGAATTCATGTGCTCTGCCTACCCCTCTTGGGAACACAGGCGTGAGAATATGTATGTATGTATGTATTATTATTGCAACTGATCGTTAGAGAAAAATGCCCATTAGGACAAAACAGTTCGGGCTAATTATTTTAGGACAAAATATGTTAGGGATCTAGAGGGACCATTCTCTTACTCAGGTTAACTCTGGACATCACCATGGCAACCAGGGACATAAAATGGCTGACTGACCCAAATTTTAACAGTACTTTAATGGAAATGTCATTTAAAGCACATATTTCAAAGGATAAGCCGTCGTAAGCCAGGCGTCCGTCACTCGCGCACGTACTGCACTTCGGTTCCTCACGTCCAATGCATTGTGACATACGTGCACTCAGTGTATTCACCACTTACTCGAATTAGGGCTGAGGAAAAGCTGTATCAGAAATTCACGTCCATCTTTGGAATGACGATTTGGAGATATGTATAAGACTTCCTGAAGATGGATCTTTAAGTTACCTTGTAGCACGCGCAAAGAATTGTTGTCGTTATACAGGTGTTAGGCGCAACGTGTGTCACAGGAATTCGGCGGATGGAAGTGTTCATTTTCTACAATATTCAGCCCCCATAATAGGTTTCCCGTGTGGTGCCGGGTTAGAATAGCACCTCCCCCTTTCTTCCCGTGGGTGTCGTAAGAGTCGACTCTGGGAAAGGGTTAGTGTATTGTGGGCGATGGGCTAGCAATCTGTCACCGTAATGTCACGTTTAATGGTTTAATCATCTGGTTGCCCTGAATTTGCTGGACGTGGCACTGGATTTTTGAATCCATGTGCTCTGTCTACCCCTCATGGGAATACAGGCGTGAGAATATGTATGTATGTATAATAGGTACGTTCCATGCCAGGCAGATACTTTCATATCGCTTATGTCTTATGTAATAAAAAATGTCAACCACGAGCTAATCGATGATAAAAAAAACATCTCAAGGAATCTTGCACACAGCGACGAAGCAATTCAATGTTGTGTGTTAACTTCTCAATCTCCCTCTCCCACATTGGAACTATTATGTGCCCAGAAAATCCAGAAATGGAACGTAATTTAGATCTTTTTCTTAAAGTTAACTGATAAAAGTTTTCATATCCTCTAACAGCATATTTCTTCTACTAGTGCCATCCCGTGCCTCGAGGCGATGCTTCTATTTCCCTGAATAGACTCCTTGAGACATATCCGAGCTATTTTTGCCGGCTCTTTGAATATTTATCCGACTCAAAAGCACTGGTCCGTGAAAAGGACCGTAGCAATTCTAACTGGTCAATCGTGAGTAGTGTAAGTTCTAAATGACTTATAGTGTCAGTAGTTTTGAAATTCGAAGGTATAATTTGGGTAGTTGACTTAAAAAAAGGCCGTTAGATATATTACCAGAAAATATTGGACACGTATTTTTTCTTTTATTTGACAAACAAGAAATGACGAAGATACAGTGCTTTGAAGTTCCGAATGACGTCAGTACCTGGTCTAGTTTTTACCACAGCGTTTGATGATCTGTACCTTTTTTGACGTTTAGTTATTTAGTAAACCAAAAAACAACGTGTTTTATATTTTTCCTTAATCTAACTAACGGAATAATTAGAATGATTTATTTTTAATCCAGTAGGTACACATCTAATTCGTTGTCAGCGATAACACTGTAATTGTCTGCAAAAACATCCGCTACGATGCGTCGTCAACTGTGGGTTGGTATAGAAATGCACCTCGCCTGTGTTGTGTTGGGATAGAAAATCACATCTCCATTTCTTCCATGGATGTCGTAAGAGGCGACTAAGGAAATAGGTTAAGGTATACTATAGGGGTCAGGCTAGCAACCTGTCACTATTAGGCGCAGCGCAGACGACAGAGTTTTGTGCGATCGAGTCTCCGCAGCAATAAATTGTCAGAATGGCGCGGTGACAGTTTCCACGAAACTCTGAATAGAAATTCCTGGAAACTGTCAGCGCGCCATTCAGACAATTTATTGCTCCACAGACTCGATCGTACAAAAAACACTGTCGTCTGCGCTGCGCCTTATACTACCTCTTCCATCTGTTTTCAAACCTAAAAAATATGCTAGAAGTGGCTGCGAAGCGTGAAATAGTCATAAACATGGTTTTGTCTATCTATGTCACGTTTCTTGTGCTCTGCCTACCCCATTTGGGAACATAGGCGTGAGCGTATTATTGTTGTTGTACAATATACTGCTACCATATATTTATGTAAAGAGAAAAGTAATCATACATATTTATGTCGAGGAGGTGGCGCTTCGATAGTGCGAAACCGCTATAGTATCATGTGAGACGTCAAACGAGGGCATTGACAGCTGTCATCGTTTGGGGGTAGTCTGGCTTGTTGGAAAATGGAGAACGGTTTTTGGAGTGGAGACTGATCGCAAGCCAGAATTCTCCGCGTTTCATATCGAATACCAATCTGTATTATTTGTCAGTGAATTATGAAGAATGGCGGATGATAACTAGCTTTCAGCCTAATCCGCCTGTCTCCCTCCGACAGATACATATTCTACATTTAAAAAAAATCCAGTGCCACGTTTAGTAGGTAGTTTCAGGGTAACCAGATGGTTAAACGTGATATTGCAGTGACAGGTTGCTAGCCCATCGCCTACAAGACACTAACCCTTTCCCAGAGTCGTCTCTTACGACACCCAAGGAAAGAAAGGGGGAGGTGCTATTCTAACCCGGCACCACACGGGGAAAAGAATTCGAAAGCACATATTCTTGCTTCGAGTATGATGTATAAAATCAGCTTCCTTGTCCCAACTTAGTAAGTAAGCTCCGTACAAACTTGCACGGTACTATTTTCAAACTTGTTAAAGCTACACTTCTTAGGAAATTGGCTTCTGCGAGTTTTTACATACATACATACATACATACCGTCACGCCTCTTTCCCACAGGGGTAGGCAGAGACCACTTTGTTCCACTCGCTACGATCCTGACATACCTCTTTTGCTTCATCCACATTCATTAGTTTCTTCATAGAGTGCGAGTTTTTAAGTAGTTGTAAACTACATACATCATACATACACGCCTGTATTCCCAAATGGGGGAGGCAGAGCACACAAAACGCTAAATAAACAAAATCATGACTAAGTATTTAAAGTTTCATGGCCAGTTCTCGCATGTTTTTAGGGTTCCGTACCCAAACGGTAAAAACGGGACCCTATTACTGAGACTTCGCTGTCTGTCTGTCTGTCTGTCGGTCCGTCTGTCCGTCTGTCACCAGGCTGTATCTCACGAACCGTGAGAGCTAGAGACTTGAAATTTACACAGATGATGTATTTCTGTTGCCGGTATAACAACAAATACTAAAATCAAAATAATAATAATAATAATCATGGGGGGCTCCCATAGAAAAAACATGTTTTTTTTTTTGCAGTTTTGGGTCTATTTAAATAATTGTAACAGCTAAATACTTGAAATGCTCACAGAATATTTAATTAAATATTTACTTTAAAAATTAATAATAAAATTATAATAAAATTGCCCCGTTTGGTGCCGGGTTAGAATAGCACCTCCCCCTTTCTTCCCGTGGGTGTCGTAAGAGTCGACTCTGGGAAAGGGTTAGTGTATTGTGGGCGATGGGCTAGTAACCTGTCACTGCAATATCACGTTAACCATCTGGTTACCCTGAAATTGCTAAACGTGGCACTGGATTTTTGAATTCATGTGCTCTGCCTACCCCTCTTGGGAATAAAGGCGTGAGAATATGTATGTATGTATGTAATAAAATTAATATTTAAGGGGGGCTCCCATACAAAAAAAACAGATTTTTTGCAGTTTTTGGTACGGAGCCCTTCGTGCGCGAGTCCGGCTCGCACTTGGCCGGTTTTTTAGGTTTTGAGTTGGCAGGTATTATAGTGACAAGTTGCTAGTCTGTTGCCTAATGCATCATCATCATCATCCATCCTATATACGTCCCACTGCAGGGCACAGGTCTCCTCTCAGTATGGGAGGGCTTGGGCTGCAGTTCCCACGCGGGCCCAGTCCGGATTGGGAACTTCACATACAACATTGAATTGCTTCGTCGCTGTGTGCAGGTTACCTCACGATGTTTTCCTTCACTGAGTAGCTCGTGGTAAATATTAAATTCGATATCGCACATAAATTCCGAAAAATTAAGAGGTGCGAGCCCGGGGTTTGAACCCTCGACCCTCTGCTTGAGAGGCCACAGGTCGAACCGCTGGGCTACCACTACTACTTAATGCCTAATGCATACCTTAACCTATTTCCAAATGTCACATCTTACAACATCCACGGAAAAAATTAAGAGGTGTTATTCTTAACCTGACCATTGAGGATAGAACCTATAGAGTACTAATGTCATCTTGGTTGTTCGGAAATTATTCCGCAAAACAATTGAAGTGATCGCTGTGTTCTTATTGGCCGGTCCAAGATCGCGCGTAACGCTAGTGCCTTTTTTTCTACGGTTATTGGCTCTGTACAGTTTCTGTGACAGTGACGGTGACGTTTAGTATGTTGAAATCAACAAACTATTTGCGGACCGGGGTTGCGAACATTGTTTCTCTATAGGTTCTATCCTCTATGAACCTGACACACACGGAACCAGCTTTCAAGGTTGACATTGTTACAACGACTTTAGCTGGACATTGTTTCGGACCAATTCAAATTATTCAGGTAGGTATACAGTTCAATCATTATTTTATGCATGCCACTCAAAAATTATTAACTCAATTTATGACATAGCCCAAAGAATTCGTGTTAAAAAAGCTGGCAAATTAAATTAACAAAACACCAACGCGTTCTTTTTATCCATTGTTAATTGTGTCATTTGTTTCTGAATGCATTCTTTCCGCTTTTTAATCTCGCCATGTATTACAAAACCGTGTTTAATACAAATAACCATCATTTACTTAAACGGGAAAAATCCCACGGTAAATCCACATTACGGCTGCTGAAATAGCTTAATTTAGCAAATGTTGGGACATTTAGCGTAGGTTGTTGTTTTTAAACTACCCGGTGAAGACGTAACGATCTAAACTACAGACTTGTTTTTTTATTGGGAAGGAAAGAAAGTCGATAATATCTTCCCATAGTGACAGAATCGATTATGAGAAGCACAATCTTGTAAACAACTGCGTTTCGTTTCAGATATAAAATGCAGCCTTAGCCTAAAGTATTGATCACTGCGAATCTTTCATTAAAAAAGTTTCTCCTCTCCATTTCTTCCGTGGATGTCGTACGATGCTAAGAAATGTGAATATAAGTGGAAGCCAGTTGGAAATACAGTCTGATATACGTAATGTAATTTAACTGTTTTTGTTTTGTTAATAAAGCATTGTTTTTTTTTGTAAAGCTTAGTTCAAGCTGTTGGTTAACAACATTTTGCATAAATAAAATTTGCATTCATCAGCACGGGCTCTTTGATGGAAAATAAGTTTGAGTATTTTACATTTTACATTTATCATCACAATAAATACTCGGTAATGAGAATTTCCTCGATGTGCAGGCGTATTTTTACTAGGCTTCGCTTACCTTTTCAGTGGTAAAAATAAAATACTTCAAAAAGGCCTTGTCGCCAAAAATACCAAAGCTTACCACGGAAATTATTATAATGAAGGAGATTACACTTTTCCTCAACTGATCATCAACAGAGAGCGTCAGCTTTGAAACATTCGAGCATCGTTGAAAAAAATGACAGCCTGACACGTACGTGCCCATGCGTTAACGACTTGCCATCCCTCCCCTATCCCAGGGGGGTATAATTCAGATATAATTTTTATGACTTGTTTCAAAATTTCATAAATATATTATAATGAAAAAACTTACTTTTCGTGTTACAGTGGGAGGACACCGTTTACTCAGGCAGGAATTTTGTATGAAAATTTTGTGTGCAGGTGTGACCCTGATTACAATGCAAAATTATGACGACATGGCACAGAAAGGTGGCCACTGGATTTCGGAAATAAAATGATATTTTACACCTTCGTATTCACAATGGGTTGAATTAAAACGACGGCTGCAAGGCGACATGGGATAAGTGTCATTTTTAGGATGTTGAGTAAAATGTAGGGTAGAATTCAGTCGTGGCATTGTACCTACCGTGTGGTATCGAGTTTAGAATAAAACATCTCCTTTTTTCCGTGGATGTCGTAAGTACTAAGAAAAAAGTGATAAATAGGTACAGGTTTATAGGCGACAGACTAACATACTGTCACGATTGTACCTTTTACCTTAAAACCTTATTAAATGCTAGAAGTGGCTGCGAAACATGAAATGGTCTTGGTCTTGACTATGTAATATTTCGTACGCTATGTCTACCCTATTTGGGAATACAGACGTGAAATTTAAGTGCCAGTCCTGGATAATATTTATGTGGGTACCAAATCGTGGTGAACACATCAAATTAGCTGAGGCGGACACAAAAGGAGATGACGGGAGGACCACGGCGCTTTCTTTAACATTAAGAAGCTTACAGTAGCTAACTTTTTCCCTGTTTTGACACATAAAAACAGTTAATAAATAAAATAAATAATAAATAAATAAATATATCACTGGACAATTTTTACACCAATCACCTAGTCCCAAAGTAGGCAACTTAATGCCTGTGTTATGGGTACTAGACAACGGATAAATTTATTATCTATATAGATAAACATCCAAGACTCGAAAGCAAATATTCGTATTCATCATACAAACATCTGCCCCGACCGGGGATCGAACCCGGGACCTTAAGCTTCACAGTCAGGTTCTCTAACCGCTGGGCTATCCGGCCGTCAGTTAATGCAAACAGCAAAAATAATGGACACAACCACATGTTGAACTGTGTGTGAAGCTCACAAATTTTCAATAGTGAAAGCTTATGCTTGAAAAATTAGGGCTTTGAGTTATCTAAAATCTGAACTTTGCTTCTGAATAACATACTAAACGCCGGTAATTTTTTTATCAATTTCGTAATCATTATTTGTATTTCTGTACTAAAAATAAAATAGAAAATGAAAACAGTAATAAGACAATGAAATTTTGAGGTTGCAAACCTCGAACACGTTAAAATGTCTGTAGAATTATTTATGTATGTCAAAATTTGCATTATTAACAAGTAAAATAAGTAATGAATTTGATAAATTTTTCCTCTACTTGTGGTTAAAGCTCTGCAAAATTATAAGTTAACCTTTCCGTAAGGTCAAATGAGAACTAAAGCTCTTTCGCAGAATTCCCTTTACGTCGGCCTTTGAAATCACGGAAATGTATGAATATGTAAGATAAAATAACATTTTGGTTATAAAATTACCATTTAGACCATGGTTATGAAAACGGGTAGTTCGTGTGCTGTAGTTTACTGAGCAAGCATCAAATTTAATGAATGAAATTTACTGTCTAATCTAAGCAATCTGCATTTGAATTGAAGAATATCAACAACTATTGTATTCATGCCCCGTGTGGTACCGGGTTAGAATAGCACCTCCCCATTTCTTCCCGTGGGTGTCGTAAGAGTCGACTCTGGGAAAGGGTTAGTGTATTGTGGGCGATGGGCTAGCAACCTGTCACTGCAATATCACGTTTAACCATTTGGTTACCCTGAAATTGCTAAACGTGGCACTGGATTTTTGAATTCATGTGCTCTGCCTACCCGTCTTGGGAATACAAGCGTGAGAATATGTATGTATGTATGTATTGTTATTCATAATAATTATCTGATAAGTGAAAATAGGAGAAATTAGGTCTACTGTCCCTTACAACTGTGAAAAAAAACTTCTAAGCCAATACAATCAAAAGATACAGCCGTACATGCCGCTAGGCAAAAAACTCGCAAGAGAGAGTAATTCTCGTGGACCCAGACTTTTGAAATTTTGTACGAAGTAATTACATAAAAAAAATCTTTTGCGATCTTGCAATTTTTTTTTTCAATCGGCAACCTTTGTCAATTTACGGGGAATTCGTTTTTCAATCCGTTATCCATGATAGTGTTTTATTGCTTGATAGCAATTAACGTTGAATACAATAATGGTACGTAGCCCACAGTTAGCGAGTTCGACTCGCACTTGGCCGGTTTTAACATACAGAGACAAGGAAAAATACCCAAAAACTATTTCCCGTCAAGCCAATGTTCAGCCAAAATCTAAGAATATGACATAGGTAATCTGAGAATCCATTTTGTTCTTTCTCTAAAGCCTCTTTGTTCATAGTTTACAATGGTACTTAGTCTCAGTATAGTTTCGTTGGAACAAAGAAGCTGTTCAGTAATAATTACCTAGAAAAGAGCTCGTAGCAGATTTAATAATGCGACTTTTGGTTCTCTTAGTGGTGCAATTTTGAGACTTTACTGCGTAAGAAATTAGGTAATTCTTCATGAAACTTCACAATGGTAGAAACCAAATCTCGAACTTCAAATGTTTTTTGTTAGTCATACAAGTATTATGGTAAATGTATCAATGCTCGACCTCAACGCCCAGTTGATGACACCCACATGTCTTACTATAAAATAAGGTTACAAGTGCCAAGTGTTGGGTAAGTGTCGAGCACAGGGACGTTTACCTTATGTATCATATTGATTCATGCTTATTTTTATAGCTGTAATGTAAATTTTATACACGAGTCCGAGTTTTATCTTGCCAACTTAGGATATGCCTGTCACTGTCTATCTGGAAAAGTCAGAGAAAAACAGAAAATGAAAGCCGTAGTATTTATTATTGGAGGCTATAAGTACCTAGTTACGATTAAGAGCACACTTCTGTGATTTTTTGCTATAAATAAATGATACAGCTGCCTTGCGGTTAGAATTTTGCACATCAGGTCTTTGACATGTTGTTCAATTGTTTTCGATTATGAAGAAACTCGAATAAGAGTCATGTTGCTAAATTTAAATAAAATAACATTGGAAGTGGTGATACATTCTTGTTGCCCTTGCAGTAATGCTAAATAAATTGCCAAATGAAGGTTTGTAAAACCGGCCAAGTGCGATTCGGACTCGCCAACGAAGGATACCAACCATTGACTAGTTAGACATACATACATACATATTCTCACGCCTGTATTCCCAAGAGGGGTAGGCAGAGCACATGAATTCAAAAATCCAGTGCCACGTTTAGCAATTTCATGGTAACCAGATGGTTACATGTGATATTGCAGTGACTAGTTAGACAAGTGAAAATGAGAGAAAAATTGCGTTTTTGTATGGCTATTGAGTTACGGCCTCGTGACAGATAGCGAATTCTTAGTAATAGAGTCCCATTTTCACACTTTACTTACGGAACACTAAAAATGATATTCACGAAACAACGTTTTACTATTTTTGTACTTTTTGTTAACTCTACTTATTTTATCATCCATCCTAGATTTTCTTTCATCCTTTAATTTAGGCCAATCGCGCCAACCGTCGAAGACTCCCCTGGAGATGGTCCGGACTGGGTCACTAGAAATCTACTACCAGATCGCTCAGTCAGTAACCGGGAAGTAAATTAAATTTAACTTGCAAGATTTGATAACAAACAGCGAAATTAGGAATACTTAATAAAAGCTACAAGAAGGTACTTAGTTACACAATAATACCTATAGCTTTAGCTAGTTCAATTACACTTAAACGTAACTAATATTTTGCATACAAGTAAGGAATAATTTGAAATCATGCAGCATGTGTTTATTTTTGTATGTAATTTATACATGTTTATAGACTGTTCTGATGCAAATTTTATTGAAGCTTGCGTTCCTGTTTCGATGCAGGTCTGGTTTCTTATCAACTAATAATAATATTCGTATGCAGTACATCCTTATGGCAAAGTCAATAGTTGGTATACACAGTTAAAGTGAGACAAAATCGTTTAGTCAATTTTCAATGTTTAGTTTCGTGAACTTCGCTTCGTATTCGACTTAAATTAGACTAAAAAAGCATACTGTGTTAGTTTTTTCCATAGTCCTTGAATGTATTTTCAGATGTTCACTCCAAATGTCTTTTTGGTTTGACTACAATATTTTCGTTTTTATTTAATTAGTTTCACTGGTTCCTATGTTTCAAACTATAAGACTGGTGTAATATGGCGCAGCGCAGACGACAGTGTTTTGTGCGATCGAGTCTGTGGAGCAATAAATTCTCTGAATGGCGCGCTGACAGTTTCCAGGAATTTCCATTCAGAGTTTCGTGGAAACTGTCAGCGCGCCATTCAGAGAATTTATTGCTGCGCAGACTCGATCGCACAAAACTCTGTCGTCTGCGCAGCGCCTATTTATATAGTTTTGTTTTATATTGGCATGATTTGCAATACACATTGACCTGAATTGAATTGATTGGTGCCGGGTTAGAATAAGTAGCACCTCCCTTCTTCCCGTGGGTGTCGTAAGAGGTCGACTCAGGGAAGGGTTAGTGTATTGTTGGCAATGGGCTAGCAACCTGTATCCCGTTTAACCATCTGGTCGTCCTGAAATTGCTAAACTTGGCACTGGATTTTTTGAATTTATGTGCTCTGCCTACCCCTCTTGGGAATACAGGGGTGAGATTATACAACCATTGGATAAAATATACATACATACCTCTAGCTCCTCGCAAGGATCCTCATGCCTGTATTCCCAAGAGGGGTAGGCAGAGCACATGAATTCAAAAATCCAGTGCCACGTTTAGCAATTTCAGGGTAACCAGATGGTTAAACGTGATATTGCAATGACAGGTTGCTAGCCCATCGCCCACAATACACTAACCCTTTCCCAGAGTCGACTCTTACGACACCCACGGGAAGAAAGGGGGAGGTGCTATTTTAACCCGGCACCGCACGGGGGTGCTATTCTAACCCGGCACCACACGGGGGAATGTATTTTATTATACGGTTAAAATATATACGGTAAATTTCCGGCCACCTTGTAGGTATAATCGTTAGCTGTTGCCTGCGACTCCATTTGCGTAGGATTCGCTTATCGGTATTATTCAGGAAATATGCATGTTTTTGCGATAAAAGTCTCCAATGTCCTAATTAAAATTGTACAAACTTCATAATATCCATTTAAAATTTTAACGAAACAGCTAGCTTAGTGGTTGAAGTGTGAAACTAGCGAGAAAGTTGGTGTGTACGGTCTCGTACCTACATACATACGTCTGAATTCTCTAATGGGGCAGGTAGAGCACATAAATGGTTACATAGTCAAAACCAAAACTATTTCGCGTAAGGGTGAAGTTACATTTATCAGCATCGAATCGCATTTAGCTGGATGATATTAAACTCACTATACGCATCGCATGCGTTCAGCTGCTATGGCATATTTTTATCTGCTTAAGTATCCTATCGCGTACTTTTATATGCTGCCGCATGCCATCGTATGCTGCCGCATGGTATCTGCAATCACGACGCCGCAAATGAAAAGTAAATTTAAAATTTTTCTCGTCTATATTGATGAAATACAGATAATTATTGAAATTATTGGAAGTAAACAAATTTGTGCACTTTGATAGATGAACACGTTGTGATAATGACATTAATGACGCGTTCGGTCGCCCATTCGCACTCTTCCTCCTTTTCTCTGCGTAAGCAGCCTTTTTCATTCGTAAGCATCCCGCCTCTCACTCTTTAAGCAGCCGTTATCAAACGCAAGCGTCCTGTCGCATGCGTAAGCAGCTATTCTCATCCGAAAGCATCTAATCTCACGCTTTAAGCAGCCGTTCTCATGCTTCAACTTGATTAAGCATTCTTCAGCATGAGAAGTGGATAGTTACACTTATAAGCATTTAATGCTGAAGCTGAATCGATGCTGAAGGGTGAATTGATGCTGACGGATATCCATACAATAGCGCGTTTTTGTATGGCAAAATGCGATTCGATGCTGATAGATGTAACTTCACCCTAAACCTATTTTCGTGGTCGCTTCTGACGACATTCACAGAAGAAAAGGAGGTGTTATTCTAAACCCAACATCATACGGGTCATATTATGTTCCTAAGACGTCAAAAATATTTATATCCCCTTATGTTACTAAACATAAGGTCGATTTATAAACAACCTGGGATAAAAAAGGGGTTCAAATTAGCCCACTTATTTATTAAAATCTTATAGAAATTCATTAATAAAAGAAACCAAGACTTGTTTCTAAAAGATAGGTATTAATAGTGTCTACATCCATTGAGAAAAAACAGGGACCAAAAATAAAACCGGAGATTTTCAAGGATATAAACAATTTAATAATATTTCAAGTCATCTTCCAAACGTAAACAAAGTTAACAAACCACAAAATAATTTCACACGGCAAACAAGTTTGCTCAATATGAAAGATCAATGTTTTGTTTCAATTCCGCTTATAAATCTATATCTCTAGATATACATCTTATACTAATCATTTGGTATAAGCTCCTTTCTACGAAGGTTTTACAGTGTTTTTTAATCTTTAAAATGTCCAATACGTCACAATCTAAGGACTGTTTAGTCTCCTTTACTCTCCATCGAAGTAAATGCATGGATAAGTGCATGATGTTTTTTCCATCGGATAAACTCGGAATACGATCTCACCCGAGGTGTAAGCCAAATATTTTATTCAATGAGCGACATGTCCTCATCCAATTATTCGGAACTTTATTTCTCAGTGTCAAGTGTCAAAATGATTTTAAACCGTTGGCACCGAGACTAATTCAAAAGTGCGTGATAAATGTAAGGTTTTCCGATAAAATATAATGGGTACATTATTTTTGCACTACACTTAAATGTAAACAACCCATCGGGTAATCGACATCCATATTTCAATTGAATTAAGATTAAAAATGTCGATTATTGACGCGTCGCTTACTGAGTCCTTTACGTTACGTCCTTTTACGAACATCAAATCTGTCATCAAAATTAAATAGGTTAACCCTGAGTATTAAAGATGCTCGGTCTCTGAGGGTACGTCTGTGGGTTTTTCCTCAGGTCATCGTACTGTTGCCAATTGAGGTACCAAAAGGGTTGTTGGTCTGCAGGCAGCCGCTGTACTCTGTCGCGGTAGTTCCTATCTCCGTTGAACTCTATGGGTCCTGGCTCGTTCGAGCCAAACCTGTTTGTTAAAACATTGTTGGTTTCCAGTTCTGGGTATCCGATGGGTCTTAGTCCTGCATAGGATGGCCGTTGCGCTTGTACGTATACTGCAATCGTTGCAAGTATTAAGGTTGTCTTTATCAGCGACATTTTCTGAAAAACAAAAGAACTCTGTTAGGTTTAAAGTTTCATTCATACTTTTACGCTTTATTGTTGCTATTTATTTGAATAATGAACACGTAATTAGAGGTATTGTCAGTTTTTGTTTGATGTTTTATTAATTTGTAATAAACGAACTAGTTATTGTTTTTTTACATTGAATCTTAAAAGTATTCGTTAATTTTTCGGTATAATTAAAGCAAAAGAGCTTTTGTTGAACATGAAACTTGATATAGAACGAACTAATTGCCTCTTTTCAGACAAAAATTAGGTGGCCCATTCAACTTTTGATGACTATACTATAAGTTTTATAACTTTTTTGTAAAGTAATATTCTGGAGTATTTGGTCGTTAGACGTAATCAAATTATAATTTTCGGCAGCTTTCGTAAATAAAAAATAGCTGTGTTTCCAGCGATAAATATTGACAAATTATTTACTTTGATTAGACAGAATTTTCGTACACAATTTTTGTATCTAGTTACAAAAATGGATATTTTACTTCCAGAAAGAAAATACAGCATGACGTATAATGATCCAAGTATAGAGAACTAAAAAAATATTATTCCCTGCACAATTGACATGATGTTATAAAAAAAATCAATGTAAGAAAACTTACCAAATAAGTTTGTAGGCTAATTTGCAGTAGACACAATTTTTTTTGTAAATGTTTTGTGTTTTTTAATTAATTTTAATTGTTTACAAATAAAGCGCTTCGTCCTTTTAGTACCTCTCTGCGCTCCGTTTGCAATGTAACTGTGTTGTATCTTAGACCGGCTTCGTTATAAATACTAACGTCTGTCTGCATCGCCATAGAGCCTAACAAAGCGTAGAAGTGACGCAGTTAAATGCATGCATAAAGTAAAAAAATGTGCGCATAATTTTGTTTTTGTGATTTACAATTATTAGTATGTTTTTTAACTATTTTAACAGTCGTTTTGTTTAGTCATGAGTAGATTCTAAATAAGCTCAACTTGGGTAGACACTAAAAATAAATAAATCCTATTTTTTATCAACCACCATCAAAAAATCTGCCGCATTTCCTAAAACGTATTTCCATACACTCATTACGCCTGTATTCCGAAACGCGGTAGGCAAAGCCTCTACACAAAAAAAATACACTACAACTTACTTACACACAAAATAACACGTCACGTTTGGCAGAATTTTAGATTAAAATGTAATTAATAATATTATTTGTCATAATTTGGTAATGTATTACATCGATTGAAAGAAGTATGCTTAGCTGGTTTGGTCATGTAGAAAGAAGATTGACAAAACAGATTTATACGGGAAGTGTGAATGGATGTGTTGGGAGGGGAAGACCTAGACGGACGTTCCGTGACCAAATCGCGGACGTTTTAGAAACAGGTCAGGTCAAGAGTACCGGAAATCGACGAGCATGTATGAAGAGACTAATGAATGTGGATGAAGCAAAAGAAGTATGCCAGGATCGTAGCAAGTGGAACAAAGTGGTCTCTGCCTACCCATGTGGGAAAGAGGCGTGACTGTATGTATGTATGTATTACATCGCTTACACATCTGAAGCAACAACTATGCCCAATAATTCAGAGAGCGATTATTGAAACTTATTGTTCTATTGTTTGTACGTCCGAGCTAATACAAAGAGGGGCGGGGCCATTATTTTATTATTTACGGCCTCTATTCATTCTTAGGTCTACGTAAAGACCCGTTCGCGCTACGTCACCTTGGGAAACACAGAATCTCGTACGCTGTGACGTTCCTCTTGTGGGGCACGACCAATCGTGTCACGACTACTTTACCCAGATCTTAATCGCGTTGTTATCTGTTTCCCCTTATAGGTCAGCTTAGATTGGTGTTTACGTTTTTTTCACGCCAGCAGTAGTAATTTCGTGAATGAGTCATGTGACGTAGCATAGCGTGTAAACCATGTATTGTAACCATCACCATGATAAGAATATGTTTTTTTTTATCTTTGCTGTCACAGGAATTTTGTCATCCTAAGAAGTTGACAGTTAATTCTTAGAGTTACTGATATTTAGAAAACAATATTTGTACATGCATTTGTAAATAATGAGTGTGATGTCGAATATAATTTGGTATGTTCGCAATTTCAATACTTCTTATCAAACAAACTTTGACGCCTGGCGAGATTAAAATTTATTTTTGTTGTAAAAAACAGTGATTAAGCGAAAAAAAATTAAACACTTATTCAATTTATCTGTGTGGTGTTTGTAGTGTTTAGAATTAGTTACACTTCTCAATTTTTTCCGTACCTACATGTCGTACCTAAAAGGTGCAACTAAGGAAATAGGTTAACAAGATTTGCTTTAAACGCCAGTCTAGCAACCTGTCACTACGTCGTAGTGATACCTCTATTTTTTAACTTTACAGCTAAAATTGTTCTAAATAGTCATGGTTTTGTTTGTGTAACGTTTAGCGTGCTCTGGGTGCTCCATTATTGTCAAATATTACAGACACATCAAACATAGGTAACACAAAAAATATCTCTTATTTTACTTCAACAACGTCACAAGTAAAATTATCCCTATATTGGAAGTTTTATGGGTTATTTTTCAGCAAGATAAAAAGCTAACCTGTCTTAGAATTAGTCGATGATTGTAGTCATTAAGCCGCTATTAGGTACTGCTGGGTTTTCCTAAACAGTGGTTGCATTTATTAGCTTTAGGCTTTAGGTCTGTATGCTTTGGGCGACAGGCTAGCAACCTGTCACTACTATACTACCTCTTCCATCTGTTTTCACACCTGAAATAATGCTAGAAGTGGTTGCAAAGCGTGAGATAGAGATAGTCTAAATTAATCATGGACATTCCGTGACCAAATCGCGGACGTTTTAGAAACAGGTCAGGTCAAGAGTACCCGAAACCGACGAGCATGTATGAGGAGATTGATGAATGTGGATGAAGGAAAAGAGGTATGTCAGGATCGTAGCGAGTGGAACAAAGTAGTCTCTGCCTACCCTTGTGGGAAAGAGGCGTGACGATATGTATGTAAGTATGTATGTATGTAATCATGGTTTTGTCTATGTCACGATTTATGTGCTCTGCCTAACCCATTAGGGAACATAGGCGTGATTGTATGTATGTATAAAAAGTTACACTGTTTTAGAATTAGTCGATGATTGTAGTCATTAAGCTGCTATTAACAATCGTTGGGTTTTTCCTGAGCAGTAAGTACTGAGTTGTAAAGTGGACATTGGACTGCAACATCAAAGTTCAATAAAATGTTTTATTTACCAACTTAAAGTCTCGTACGTAATGCCAATATAAGATAGGTGAACATTTTCTCAATTTTATTTCTATAATATTTTTGTGACATTTTCTACACATGTTCTACACATATAGAGGATGGATGAAAGAAGGTGCAGTGGGAGGGGAAGACCTAGACGGACGTTCCGTGACCAAATCCCGGACGTTTTAGAAACAGTACGTCTAGTGTATTCATTTCGATGGTGCAGTCGTTAACGAATTCGTTTGCGAGTTGTCGCGGAATGTACCTATGGAGACTTGTCGACCGTGGCAGTTGTGCAAACGTTCCGCTGGCGGCGCTGTCTCGCTTTCCATACAATTTTGGGATAACTCGCAAACGAATTCGTTAACGACTGCACTATCGAAATGAACATACTAGACGTACAGGTCAGGTCAAGAGTAACCGAAACCGACGAGCATGTATGAGGAGATTGATGAATGTGGATGAAGCAAAAGAGGTATGTCAGGATCGTAGCGAGTGGAACAAAGTAGTCTCTGCCTACCCCTGTGGGAAAGAGGTGTGACGATTACATATTATGTATGTGTGTATGATGTGTATGTTCTGTACAGAATCATGAGGAAAAGGTATCCCAAAGTTTTTAAGTTTTTGGGGTTAGAATAACACCTCTCCATTTCTTCCGTGGAAGTCATAGGAAGCAATTGAGGAAATAGGTTTTAGTATACGTTAGATAACTTGCCTGTCTTTTTACACCTATTTCATCTATTTTACGCCGAAAATTATGCTAGTAATGGCTACAAAGCGTAAAATAGTCATGGTTTTGTCTTTGTTAAATTGTATGTGCTCTGCCTTCCCCATTTGGGAACATGTGCGTGATTGTATGCATCATGTATGTGTCATTTAAAGTTCCAATTTACTAAAATGTTCAAGTTAGATTAACCAAAGAAAATTATATAAATTTGTTGATAGTGAAATAGGCTACAAAATTTGTTCAGCAGCTAGAGTTCTTTGAACTACTCCGCACTTGATTTATATCAGTATACCGGCTCGTCGAACTACCCGCTACTGCAAAGTTTAAAACATTATATTATTATGATTTCCTGTGCAACCAAATGACACTATGCATGGGCGTAGCCAATTTCAGGCTCCCATACAACAATCGTGATTTTTTTGTGTCCGACTCGCGCTAGGCCG
>BHDV01001102.1:14111-55039 GCA_005406045.1 Adoxophyes honmai
CAATAATAAAAAACTTGAATTATGGTTTACATATTTTTTATTTAATATTTTATGTGCCCACGTTTTGGCGTGTTCAAGCTTTAAAGCTTGAAGCTCACGTCGTTACCCAAAAAAAATACAATCTATCTACAATCTACAAGTAATAACGGCTTGAATTAAAAGCATTGTTTCACAAATCTGGCCTTTGAGACAAAAAAACCTCATTAAATTTCATGTCTTAAAGTTCCATCAGTTCCTTCAAATATTTTAGTTCGTCTGACATTCTTAATTTCACTTAAAACTATCGTTTGTTTTTTGACACTAAAACGTTGGATTTTTATGTTTAACTCTAAGAGCGGCAAGTATTCCGCTCTATCGTCCACACTTATTATTATGTACGTATTTCTGAAAAGATGGTACTGGGAAAGTAAGTAGGCCTTCACCCAAAAACAACTCAATCAAGAACTTAATGAACTTCAGTAACTTAGAGTGGTGCTAAAATATTTAATGACGAATTAACGTCTGAGCCGCATAATTTGCTTGCATGCGGAGGTAGCGTCAATTAGTAATTACACCAAAGACTACAGCTAGGTGGCACCTGGTAACCTGGTGATACCTGACAAAAAAATAAAAATGAAATAATCCCTCTAGTACAATGTTTCCCAATCTTTTTTCATGTAGCACTCCTCGGAATGTATAATAAATAATACTTACATGTCCCCTGTGATATTTTATTGCCATAAACCATTATCGATATTCAATATCGGTAAATTAATTGATCCCTATATTTAGTTTGTAATCCAACCAAACTAGACACGTACGCACTTTTGGTAGCACACGCTTTTTTTAGTGTTCCGTAGCCAAAGGGTGAAAACGGGACCCTATTATATTATTGAGACTTCGTTGTCCATCCGTCCGTCCGTCCGTCCGTCTGTCTGTTACCAGGCTGTAGCTGTATCTCACGAATCGTGCTAGCTAAACTGTTGAAATTTTCACAGATTATGTATTTTTATATTGCCGCTATAACAAGAAATACCAAAAATAAAATAATTATTTACGGGGGCCTCCTATACAAAAACCGGATTTATTTGCAGTTTTTGGTACGGAACCCTTTGTGGGCGAGTCCGACTCGCACTTGGCCGATATTTATAAACTAGTATGTAACTAATAATAAAATATTTGTATGTATCTCTTAGCCGCCTTTTCATGTAAGTATTGGGGATCCAATATAATTTTACATAGGTGTATTTCAAGAAATTAATGTATTCAACTAAACCGGAAAGACATATACTATGGCGGAGTTTAGTAAAAAAATTTCATACGGAACCCAAAAAACTGTAACGTACCTTAGCAGCCTAAGTAGGAAACGTGTTCAACACTTTACTTTTTAAGGACGCAAAGTCTGTTGTGAACTGAAGGGTTTTTACGGAAATGCATTCCGAGGCACGACGCACGGGAGAGTGCCTAGAAAGTTTCCTTACCAGTACCTACGTGCATACGTAGACGTGTATTGAGTATACATTTCATATGAAAACGGTGGATAAGGGTGATTTATTCCAATACTAAATTATACGTACTCACATTTGGTTGTAACGATACTACGCCTCTTAATGTAGGGAGAAGACAAAAACTTACACAATACAAGTTCAGGGTCTCAACTAGAAAATAAATCAAAGAAAAAAACCTTAAAAAATGAACCTCTTGACAAATATCAAAATTTATTTTCTTAAAAAAAAGTATTTCTCGGCAAAAATTAAAACAAAATTAATTGAACTTAAACTTTACGAGAAAGTACCTAAAATAATTAAGTGTTTTTTTTTTCATAAATAATGATATTTATATGTTACGCCATTTTATCTATATCGAAGTTTGCATAAAATAGTTGTATTTCCTAAAATAAAAAATGCCGAAAAGCCAAGCAAAAAAGATTTTTTAATTCAACTTCGTTATTAAAGATGCCAGTCGAAAGGATGGACAAACGAAATAGTTCTTATTTACTGACATACCTAGTATCTCAAAAGTAACAGATACCGAATGTAGATCTTATTTGAATTAAAAAGTAAGGTAACATTTTTGTTTTTTTTTTTTAATAAAATAATGTCCCCTTCGAAAATAATCTCGTATTTTCAATATTTAAGGTAGGTATTCCCCTTTATACCTCGTAGTTTTGAGACACCCGGTATTTATCATTTCTTCATAAATAACGGCAAGGAAAATCTCGTAGAATGTATTAGGTACTTTAGGCCAATGCCTAATGTGATATAATGGCAATCCATTATAATTGATATAATGGCAATCCATTATATCACTAAAACGCTAAAATATCTAAAGAGAATGAGATTATTTTACAACCTTTCACAAAATTGGTGTTTAAAGTTTAGATACTAGTACGGATACCGAAATAAAAACTAAAACACCGAACGACGTATGTTAGTCAAAGTTGTACAGTTACGTGTTGCTGCTACATTGTGGCTAGGTCATAAGCTGTGAGAAACTTTACCTCCTTCCAGTCGCTGCCTGGCAAAGTAGGCGACGAGCGGCGGTAAACATCATCATAAAGAGTCGAGCCTCAGAAGAAGCCTGCAGGAGCTCTCCTGTATGGGGTTATTAATATTAAAACGTGTTGCGGGCCGAGTAAATACCGGCAATGAGGCATCACAGTATCGCGTGAAGTTCAATGGCTCTTGCTCCCCATTTACTGTCTTGAGTTCATGATTGTCGTTAACAATTTGTTTACTACTGTAGCACAATCGAGTGTGATAACAATACGTTACTCTGTTGTGTAATGCATATGCTTGTAACCTAATATAGCCAGCCCTTCATGATAAAACGTACGCCATAAGATAAGAAAAAAACCTATGGTTTCTTGTTCTCCAGTATAGATTGTCTTTTGACTAAAATGTATTTTTAGTTGAACTATTCGTATGTTCTATATGCGTTTCCATTGCCTATTTATTTTGTTGTTCATAAGTAATTTTGTAGTATTCTACCTTATCGAAATTTCTGGGACAATACAATACCTAATAACTAGGTGACGTTACGTGCCTCTGACATCGTAAGATATGCTGGTGACAGGTCCCCAAAGGCCATGTGACGTTCTAGGCGCCTGCAACCCTCGCGACCCTCCTTAATTATTCATTCGGCCCAACCAGATCGTGATTGTGTAGATCCCTACCGCCACACGTGCCCAGATTTACGAATAAATCAATGCCGTACAGCAACATTTTGCAAAATAACAAATTATCGAAGTGTTTGTTGTTCTATTTCTTGCTGTCCCGCTTAAAGATCCTGCAATAGAATGAAATCATAAGGAAATAATAATCCTGGTTATCTGAACTTCTGGTAAGCATTTAATGAAATCCATTCGAAGGAAACTGCTCGCTTCGGGTGTTTCCAAGATTTTACGACAGCCGCTTAGCGCGAAGCGAATACCAAGAGTGCGTAAGTACGTTATCGACTATAAATTATACACGCCTCTTGAACAGTCAAGTTCGCCCTGTATTTTCTCGTTCCCCCCTGTTTGCTGTTGTTACTGTTCAAAAACAACGGTCATTAATTAGCGTTAGTTAATTATGTAAAGGATTTGAGTCGACTCCGAAATATCGACACACATTCACTAGAATTTTGATGAAATCTTGAAATAGTCCTTACTTATTTGTCTTAATCTTTAGAGGTTAAATTAGGGTTGGGCGGATATTTGACAGCTGTCGCGATTAAAATTCTGATACCGATTGATTTTAATGTCTCGCACCCTCCGCGGAATGAAAAGCTTTTCTAGCACTCATACGGATTTTATATCAAACCTGATATAACTAATTTAGTCAGTGTGCATTGAATGTTTGGCTACAGGCAATCTCCTATAATCCCTGTGGCTTTATCGTCGTGGGTAGCGCATTGCTACCTTCTAATAATGATGGGTGACCAATTAGCTCGAAACATGTCGAGGTAATTCCGATATAGGACATGAGTGTATCCATTTTATTTCACTATGCGTGAGTCTCTAGTTTTATATTTATGTCTCAAATTGGTTAAACAATGCGTTTCATTTGTAATTTTATGTTTATTTATCAAGGTAAAATAATTACGACTGCAGTCTAATAAAAATCCACAAATATTTTAGAATATTGAAATATCTATTACTTAATCTAACGCTAAGTTGCACTTATGATTATGATTATCAAATCTAATAAGATTTGTCAAAATTCGTAATTTTGCAGCATTCGTATACTTAATACTTTTCGTACACCTTTTTGGGCAACTGTTTAAACAGTCAGTTAACATGTGTTCTTGCGAACCGTGCCGTGCTATCGGTGGGAGAGTCCTAGTCCTGTCGGACTTTCCTGGGTCAAACGACTGACACAAATAACAAGATCGATTAATTTTCTATTTTTACCCATAGCCGTGCCGTGCAGCTTTGTAGGGCCCGAATGAATCGAGTCTTCGTTAAAACAACAAAGGACATTGTGGATGGTCATTATGGACCGCTGCTGAGAGCATTTTTGTGTTTGCTTATTTTTGTTCATCCACGGATATTGCTAAATTGATGACCATCATAATCAATCCCACATCAATCCTCTAATAGAAATTGTCAGGTTTGATTAATCTCCGTATATAAGTAGGTATTATGTATGTTTACTAACTTTGTTTACATTTGAAAAAATACTTCACCAAGCTTCAATGGAAAATAGGTATTCCTAATTTGAAGTCAATAACGCAAGTGTAATTTTTTGAAGATTTTGTGACAACTGTTTTAAATGAAATTTTGATGGATGAACACATATCGAAGGAGTGAATTAAACCATTGATGCTCCTTTTTTACCATCTTGTAGCGAAACCCTAAAAATATATTTGAAAAAAGGACACGGTTTCCTCTTTTAAATGTGAATGGGATACACTTTTAACTCAAACACGGAAATATTTATAAACCAGATTTGTGTCGCAGGCTCAACCTCGTAAAACGTTTTACTCACGGTTCAGCTTGTCGCAATGTGGCAACCCGACGACCTATGTACCTACTACTAATCAATTTGTAACTCGTGGGAAATAGACCTTTTTAATTTTTATTTCTTTGGGCGACTTCGAAAATTAAAGACATTTTCAATTAATTATTAAAAATAGCAACACACATTATAACTTATACATGATGCTCGTGAGCATTGCGAGAGATTTCAACCACGAATTCCAGAGGCTATAAGAAGTAATAAATGTTATATGAACTTAGGTCGAAACACGATTTTTTTTTTATAATTTTCATACATAATAATTGATAATGTCGTATAAACGTGCCTTAATAATAGTAAAAAAACCGTGTTTCGACCTAAGTTCATATAACATTTATTACTTCTTATAGCCTCTGGAATTCGTGGTTGAAATCTCTCGCAATGCTCACGAGCACCATGTATAAGTAACTTATGCATAATTATAACAGTTGTGGCGACAACAACCAGTATTAAATAGAAAAAACGAAGTATTTTAGTCATTTATTTTTCAAATTTGAATAAAGTTAGTCGATCTGTGATAAAATGGACATCCTCTGGCATCACCATACTACCTTACACTGTGGTTTATTAGACGCAATCGATTTCTACACTAACCACATAAAATGCGTTACATGTGTGATCCAATAATACATGAAGCGACTAGGAGGACAACTGCTGCCGGTACTGTAAATTATAAATCGAAAAGCCTGTGACGTAAATGTGACCGACTACGTGTATAAAATAAATAAGTTAGGGGAGTTCAGTTGTAATTATTTGCGGCTCGTTCTCAGTATTTAAGGCAGTTTATGAGAACGAGATATATAATTTTATTTTATTTTACAATACTTAATTCGTTAATTTCATTATACTTAGTTGCTAATGTTTTTTGTCGCTTCTGCGAACGCCATTGTTAATAAATTACGGAAAAAGAACATGATTTTGTTAAAGTGACCAAAAAAGAAGAACATAATAATCAATTAAACCAAAAAAGACTGCCCTGTAGGTTTATCAAGGTTTAAGGATTGTTTTTTTGGTGAATAGCATACGGTCCGAAATAAAAGCAAGACCAAGAGTTTTTATTACAAATTTCATCAATTTATGAAATGCTCAATCTATAATAATTGCAGTTTATTTTTTGTTTTTATTTTTTAATTAAAATAATGTCTTCTCTCGGTACAATGCTCCATCTACAATATTCAAGGCATTTTCCCTCCACGCGGCATAGCCATGGGACGCCCTGTTTGTGCAAACCTGTTACACAATTTGAATTTTGTAAAAGCATATCGCGAGAGTTGCTATTTCATAGGAGACACTTTGTTTCTTATAATTACTTTACTTATAAGTCGCAGGTGACTCTCGCGACAAGCTTTTATGAAATTAAAATTGTGTAATACTCAGGTATAAGTTCTAAATTGATTAGTTTGATTTAGTTATAAATTTATTTTCTGCTTAAACCTCCAAATAGACTGACAGCGTAATGGTTTCATTAAAATTTCAGCTCGATCGGTTGAAGATAACTGGTTTAAAATTAAGATGCATGATTCCTTCCGGATAAACATACATTGCAAGCTAAATAAAAGCCATCTAAATAAAACGTAAGACCAGAACCGCCGGCTCACTTATAAGAAGTACATCCGATCCCTCTTAAATTAAACCCGAAGTAATTAGATTAACCTTTTGTATTTTCCTTCCAAATTAAAGGACTTTCGTTTCAAGTGCTTTATTGCAAATTCAACATTTCCTCGCTGTAATATTTTTGCACAGTAGATCTTGCATATAAATTGATTGGAATACTAAACAATTTTTAATCGAATTTTGAACCCAGACGTGACTTATCACACTCGTAGATAGATAATCATGGGAAAAATATACGCGCTCGCCAAACTAATTTCTGTAAACAGCTAGGTACTTGATTGTAATTTCTGTAATCTGGATTGAAATCCCGCTAGCGATGATCGAGGATAGGAAAATCTTTATCTACGGATTTAGGAGTTGGATCTGTTAACCAAATGAAAGTTTACCTACCTAAGCACTCGTTGTTAGTACACGGTGTTTTGAATAATAGTCCCTTAAGTTTTTTTCTTTTGACAAAAGTTGGATGTACCCTACCTTACTGCACAGTCCAGTTTGTATTTTTGGACGTATTTCAAAGAGAACTCACCAGGACAAGTTTTTCTTTGTTTTGTTAAGGTTGCCCAACGTATGGTACTACTAACGTCTGTTTAATTTTAGGATTCCATAGCCAAATGGCAAAAATCGTAACCCTTATAGTTTCGTCATTTCTGTCTATCCGTCTGTCCATCCGTCCGTATGCCACAGCCACTTTTTTCCAAACTATAAGATCTATGCTATTGAAATTTGGTAAGAAGATATTGTGTTCTGTAAACCGCATTAATATTTCACACAAAAATAGAAAAAAAATGGGATTCTTTATAAAGCAGTAACATTAGATTTGGCCATATAATATTCCTAGATCTCAAAATACACACACACACACATCCTCACGCCCGTACTCCCAAGAGGGGTAGGCAGAGCACATGAATTAAAAATTCCAGTGCCACGTTTAGCAATTTCAGGGTAATCAGATCTCAAAATAATTTGTCAAAATCACGGAATACCTAACTTTTTCTCATAATAAAATATTTTTATTATTGGTGTTAAGAATTTTAAAGTACCTTTTTTTATAATGGACAAACTTAACAACACATTTACGCTGCACACTATAAGTTCAAATCAAAACGACTAAATGCCAGAATGTCTAAATTTCAAAAAGGCTAGTTTAGTTACCTTTTGTATAACACGCTTTACTTATCTTCTCATCAACTTGCAAAAAAAGGCATACTGAAATTTTGCCGTTCTTGACTTTTCAGTGTAAGTTATTTAGAAATTTTGTCGTATCTTCGATTTGGTAATTGGCAGTACCTAAGCATTTCTAACATGAGACGTCTTAGGTCAAAGTCTTTTTTTTCTACTTTAGGAGTGAAACTATTTAGAATTTAGGTATCATGACATGAACCCCATGTCAATTTGATTTTTTTTTAATGTAGTGATTTAGGCGTTTTGCAAATTAGGTGGCGTAATCCCTACTCGTAAATTAATTCAGTAAAAGCTCTACTACTACGAGTGTATGTATAGGTATGTATTTTTAGCCTATTCTTTTATCGCTGCTAGTTCAAAAAACTAAAACGCGGAAGCAAATCTACTATTCAACTGAACATTTGACCTGAATAGTTAATTTTCAAATTCTCGGAATGGTTCGATTTAATCATAGAGTATTTTGTGTCGTTTCGATTAATTTATGGACGTTTCAGGATAAAATATGTGTAAAAGTGTTGTGTTTTGTGCTCCAATCGTATAATAGTAATATTTTGGTATTTTGGAAGTCCTTGAAATGTAAATAATTATCACTTTACTGTGATTTAAAACAGTGTTGCATCTGTGTCGGTCTGCAATTATAAACAACAAATTTTAGGCGTAAACGACACTTCACATTTTTTTTTTTTTTCAAGAAACCAGATATTCTTGTAAAAAATGTCTACATACTTGTGTATACATACATCATATGTATGGTATAATCTAGCACCGCGTGGTTAGGCTGGTTCATAAATATCGCTGCTGTACGGCATTTAAGTGCCTATCGAGGTGGAGCGAACCTTCGTCATGGTTCACAAAAGTTTTAAAATTAGTGCGGGAGCGTCGTCCGTGTTCTTTAAATCCGACTTCTAAATCATTATTATGTAGATAACGTACCTAAGTATCTTTCAGTGAAATTTATGCTAATAATTTAGGACCGAATACTGTTTCTCTCCTATCTCGACCCAGTTTACATTTTCCTGGAAAAAATATTTTTATTCATAATATCGAATTACGATTCGATTACTTTGTTGTATTTCAAGTAAAACCAGCATAGTTTATAATTCTCTGTATCATATGAGAAACTATAAGTACGTATACAAGTAATGTGCGAAACTAGAATACCCTATGGGCGGCGATGTAGCTCCAATATGAGGTCAGATCGGAAGTGTCAGCCCAGAACACAAAAAAACTGTTTTGCATTTTATAGGCGATCGCACGTACAAACCTACCTACCATAGGTGCATTTTACGGTCACGAGAAAAAGCCGTTCGCATGTAGGACAAGAGCGAAAGGTCATAACTTATTTATGTGTTAAATAAGAAAGATCGATGTTTACGTACGAAGGCATGACTTCATGGACCATTCATATGCAAGTTTGTACTTTAGGTGACTGGCATGTATAAAGGACCGTGCCTAGAATGCTTTAGTTAGACCAATGAGTGTACTAGCCGTGTGTGTGCTGGTAGGGGTACGCAAAGCATACGCTGTGTAAGTGTTTGTGCCGACCGGTTGCGGTGTGCGGTCATACGCTCACTCTCGCCGACCGAGCGACAAAAGCGAACCTTTAGTAATACTTTGGGAACTGCAACTCCGGTTTCGTCTAAAAGTAGGATTACCTCCGTAAATAGGCGCTGCCATTTGCTTTATTTTACAACCAGTATATGTATTCATCTCATTGTGGAACAATTTGTAGTGTTTGTCGTTTATTTTTTCACCAGTTGACAAATTCCAGCAAATGCAAATTTAGCTATCATTAATACTGTCGAAATTGATTTTGGTTAATTTGAAACATTATTGTAAAAGTTACATTTTACCTTTTCACGTTGCTTTTAACAGCCGTCACTCTTATATGGCTTCTTTATAAAACGAACATGAAACCACTGAGGGTGGAAGGCTTCCTTATGCATTAGTTATGGTTACAAAGCAACTCGCAACAAAACCATTCAGAATTTTACATATGTAAAATTTCAATTAAGTGAACGTTATGGTTGATAGGTAATACGCTATGGACTTTATGATCTATATACTGTGTGAAGAAACAACTAGCAATATCTAATTACAGCTACGTATTTAATACTCACGCCTTTAAGCTTAAATGTCAATTACCTACGCTCGTAGACTTAAAACTTAAACGCGGCATATAAGCAAATCATAGGTTGATAGGTTTTATCTCCCTCACTGTAGCTGTCCATCTAGGAAATTGAAACTAGGTACAAAGTGGAAGCTAACCTCGGGTGTGATGGCAAAAGAAAATGAACCAAGAAGTAACTGTTGTTCGTTTAAACTAGTAATTATTTTTTGACTTCTCGTTTTATTGGACATCATTACCAGAGTCAATTATTCTCAGGCATAACCCGAATCTCAGGTTTTATGTATCCACATATCTACTACTACTACTGCCTTCGTTTGTTTTTTTTTTCTTCATAAAAGGTTGTCTTCTAAAGAAACTGTATCAAGTTGTCTCCCTCCCTTTTATGTTCTGCATTATTTTTGTAATGATTCTATGTTCAATAATGCATACTTGTACTCTATTGTATTGTATACTAATATTACAATATCGTCATGTCACTGTATAATATCCAACAAATCGCCAGTTGCCTTTTACATCTTGAATAAAATATTTTGTAAACGATGGGAATGCATCAAGTTAAAGAACATCAATCTCACAGTAAAGAAGCGTTTCCGTTACGTGACTCACACCTGTGGCACGTTGAATCGATGCCCGCGACCACTAACATACTAAACAGATAGTTGCTACGAGCTATCTTTATTTTCCGAGAAGCCTCCAGATCAACTCGTTACTGTGATCTACAGATACTTGAATGCGTAAAACGTTACAGTTACTTGCTTACACGTAGTAGATGGTGTCTCTATTAAACTGAACCCTGAAAAGTAATGAATAAAGGAACAATATGTAAAATCTTAAATTAATAAAACGTTCTCGTAATTGTTTCGATTCGAGCTTTACCATTTTATGCCCTGTTAATTTAAGTTCATACTTATTAGACACGCATAATATTAACTTAGTGACACATCCCCCATTAGCTATTGTTGTCCTAACACCAACGATTTCAAACATGACACCAATGCGAGTATAAACGATGGCCTTGCAAAAATGTCGATTAAATGATACGAGTATGTACAAGTATACATTTAACTTTAGGTTTTCGTTATTGTTGGAATAGCGCTCAAGCCATTTATTTTACAATTTGGCAATCTCCATGTGCATATTTTTTCTATAAGTCGGGTTCGCTGGAAGAAGAGGGAACGGAGAGGCCCTTGACTTTAAAATGGCTAAGTATTTTGCAAACAGTTTCCCGTCTCAAAAATGTTCTTGATATTCTGTCAATATTTTGAAAGCCCTCCAGGCATCTTACGACACGAGATAAGTAAAAAAAAGATTTTTTATTTCGTACTTATGTTTTTATTTTTTATTATTTCAATGTATTCTCAAATATGGTAGGCATAGCACACGAAACTTTACTAGACAAATAAATACAAAGACGCCTGTATTCCCAAATGGGCAGGAAGAGCATACGAAACATGACAGACAAAACCATGACTATTTCACGGTTTGCAGCCACTTGTAGCATTATTTTTAATAGACATTTTATGTTTATACTGGACAACACCATGTCTATTTCACGTTCTATTGCCACTTTTAGAATATTTTTTTTACCTGTGTCTTTTATTTTGCGTCATAATTAACATTGTGAACAAGCCTATAGTATCTTTTTATAATCTTTCTATAGGTACTTGGCAATATTTTGAACTGATTGATGTGCAACTTACGCACATTTAAATGTCAATCTTGATCATCTTCACTTCTCAATCATTAAGCCCATTGTGTTTAACGATGATTTCGACATTTATTTTATTTTAAAATTATTTCGCCGTCTCTTTGTTTACTCGGTTGTCATATTCTATAGAATGGTGCTGTTATACGATTTCATCTAGTCGCTACATCTAAATATCGAACCCTGCATCTTCTTTCAATTTTGAGCACAAGAAAAAGGTCACATGGCTAAAAAAAACATCCACGAAAATAACTTTTATTTTTTACCAGCTAAAGGCCAGGTAGGCAAGTCCTATTAGGCTTTACTTGGATAAACATTTACGAATGCGAACACAGGGGATTAGTAAAAATAATGCGTAAAGCTTTGAAATAATTAACGTTGGGTATCCTCGTTAACCGCAGACTAAATTATTGCCACAGTAATTGCCATGCAGATATGATTTCATTCAATTCGAATATTATTATGAATTCACAATAACACACGTATGATTTTTTCCTTCAAAGGTTTATCGTAACTACCTGCATCTCTGTAATCTTGACACCGAAATCTCGTAAGTAATTTATATCGCCGCTCACCTTGTCTTATATTAGGCTAAGCTTGTTTGCAGTTAAAGCAAACAAGTGACAACGGAGACAGTAGAACATCCGAGATAAATAGTACTCTGCCAAGGACCTAGTTAAATCCCCTAGGGAGTACTGCAGCGGCAGAGAAACGTGGACTCAAATCGCTATCTTTATGACTAACTTTGAAACTTGTCTTCAAGCTTAAGAAATCCGACGTTGCCAACTACAACCCTTACTGTATCCACTTTATTAAAATAATTTAATTAAAAATTATCCAAAGTAAACTTACGTTTAAAATGTTCATCTATCAACGTTTATTTTATGAACAAACATCTGCGTTCCCGCTTGTTGTATAAATTAAACTTTGTAAACAACTGTTTCGCTCTACAAAAACTCAAGCTGAACTGCCATCAAAGAATGGGAGCAATATACTTAATTGTTTAACTTAAATTCTGCTTTTACTTGAGAAATCTATGTATTATTTTCAAGATGTATAAACTTGAATTGACAGTTGTAAAATTTGTACATTGCTATTAAATCCCTTGTACCTATGTTAGAAAATTAAATGTACCTATATTCTGGGATGTTTTCTTCTTCTTGTAAGATTAAAGTATTAAAAAAAATAAAGCCATAAACAGATTGCAAACGTGTTTAAACATACGAAGCGTTAATAGATGGTACTTAGATACTAGTAGAAATTAGTTCATCCTTCACTTATTTACTCTCTGGAATAGTCGAAAAATTGCGGCTTATTAATGATGCTTGTGTTTATTGAAGTCTGAAAAGTGCTGCAACGTGAAAAGCGTTGCACCTTTATTTTTAGACTGCTGTCGGACCTTTCATCAATACTTTTAGATGCTACAGCGTTATTATATAAGTTAGCTAATTTAGATGACGGCGTCGGGATTTCAGCGTCGAAGTATTATTAAATTTTCCATATTAGATACTTTACGCTCTGACGAATCTATCTAGTGATTAGTTAAAGTTTGTCCCGTCTGTCTGTCTTTATAGTATCGTAGATTCCGAACGGCTGAACCGATTTCGATGCTGTTTTTTACATGAAAGCTAGTTTAGGTGGTTCTTACCTAAGATTTGAATGAAATCTGTTTAGTAGTGCTTTAAAAAACTAAATTCGATGCCGTGAACATTGCGATGAGACCTACCTATGTACATGTAATGTAAGTATACTTAGAAAATTAAAGACGTTGTCACGATTCACGTTATCTTATCGCTATTATCGCGATGTAGGGTCCGCGTGCATCAAGGAAGATATTAAATCTTATACGAATATTATGAGGATTTGTTAAAAAATCCAATGCTTGCAAGTTTTTTTTGCTTACTGTATGTTGATTGTGCTCACATATGATACGTTATCATCGATTTTACCCATCATCATCAAATTACAAAGATTGAAGTGGGTCACAATAGAAAAGTTAAAACACTCGTACCTAAGTATGTATATGGAACTTCACAAGTCAGATATACATAAGTTTGAAAAAATGAAATTTTGATAAATGCTATATTCTGGTCCAACAATTTTGAAGTTTAAGGAAGGATTTCAATATTTCTCTCACTTAGTACCATAGTAGCTCGTGAACTTAATGTATTGTTAAGTTGATTTCAACCTTGAACTACATAATGAAGGCGTAACTCTCGGCTTTATAGAGGTAAATAATGTATCCAACATTAGGTGCAGGCTATAAATTATTTTCCGACATTCTTCGTTCGCAATCATTTATACTAAATCCGAACGCTGAGAGGCGTGGATCGAACGTAAATTACGCCAAATAACCATTCTATTTAACCACCATAATCTAATCATCCGACACTGTACACGTGTGCAACCGTTGACTGTGGCGAACTAGGCCAGCTTTACTGCAGTCAATCAAGAGCACGTAAAAAATAAACAAATAGTTGCTCTTACGTGTTAACAACATGACTTCCTCCTTCCTCACATTTTCAAATGAAAACTTTTAATACAATGCGTTCTGTGTATGAAACCAAATTTGAACTAATTTTTGTTGAGACCGGTCGAGATAATTTTTGCGGAAGTTTAGGTCTATTAAATTATCAACTATGAAAACAAAACAAAAATCAAGTCACCAAACGTATTTACTGTACATTGTAGATTAGATATTCCTAGCAGCCGAGATATTATTATGTCTCGTCCAATTTGTCGTAAGAGGCGAATAACGAAATAGTTTATAGTATGTTTTAGGCGACAGGCTATTAACAACCTGTCTCTATTATACCTGCCAACCTGAAAAAATATGCTAGAAGTGAGTTTTCGTGTGCTCTGCCCTTTTGGGAACATAGGCGTGAGTGTATGTTGTATGTGTATGTGTGTAATAATATTTGGAAATTAGTCAAAAATCAGAGGCTTCGTCAATTATTTCAATCGAAGAAATTGTTTGGTTTCATGATCCTGACATATAAAATCACTAGCAATAATTTTAAGTGTAATGGATATTAAAAGTATTACCTACTTTATACCTACTTAGTTTAGCTAAGTGAAACAACTCTTCTAACTGCTATTGGTATTTATAATTGTAACCGCTCTTAAATTAATAAGATACAAATTACAATAACTTTTATGCATTATGCAGTAAAGTAATTGAAACGACTATAATCTAGTTTCAATTAGACATCAGAATTTGTAATGTATTGCCAAAGCCTTTAAATACCTGCCTATGTTTAGATTTAACGGCAATTCCAATTATTTGGGTTTACCCCTTAATCCAAATTATCCCAAAACAGCCTAAATTGCTTTGTAAGCAATTCCGAGTCTCCGTATATCGAGAGCCTATTCTATTGTAAAATTATCATGTTATCACAATAGATACGTAGTACAACCATGTCCACGGCATTGTTTGATTGTTTCTAATTAGCACTTTAGGACCATTGTACCTATAATCAGAGGTCCGACCAAATGATAAACTGTCAAGCGTTCGACGACCGGTAATTACAGTGTTTGCCAATGTTGATGATGCTCTTTTTATATTCAAAATCACCCGCGAAGCTTCCCTCGTTTATGAAAACGTCCTAATGATGGAATTAACCATTTGGCAAAATATCTCTTCCAGATTTCTAAATAGTACTTGTTTTAACTAATTCGTTATACGCCGATACGGCATATAATTGAACTTTGTTTTTACTGGCCATTTGGTAATACAAAACCTCTGAAGTTTTGCAATGTAATAGATTAGGTGTTTTTACTGCTGTTCTGTACCTATTCGGATTTAGCCGTATAAGGGTACAAATGAGTTACCCGCACACGATTTCTCTCTGTAAACAAACGGATTAGCTAGATTTACAGTGTGCCAAATTCTTAGCAATCCATAGGGAGTCGACCTGTTTCAATAGAAAAGGGTCAATCTTTTAAGTCTTTCAAGCTCCCTATACATTACAATCAATGGCGTCTGATAAAGTCGAAGCGATGCAGTCAATAAACTTGTGTCACTGCTCATTTAAAGAGAAATAAACCAAGTTAAGCACACGGTCGACGGGCAGGTCTAGCTTCTTCGCAGAACATTGTAAATTGTTGATTCGATTACAATTGTTTCCAGGGTTTTGCTAGCCTAAGATGAGAGATAGAAAAGCGAACCACTCTTTCACTTTAATCACTAATACACATAGATACCTAAGTAAGTACCACCTTTAACAAACCGTTCGTTGAATAGCTATTGTTGCAAAACTTCTCATGAACAAATACGGTCTGTTGTTTTTTATTTGCTTCGCATCGTTTGTCGGTTCGTTTATGTATGTTTGTAGATGGGAGCATGACATGCTTAAAATTAATATTAATGTTTAAATATGCTACATATTATGCTATGGACATACATGTAGGTAAGTTAGGGACTCGTCGATTTAATTGAATAAGTTATGTGATCAATTTTCTACTTTTTCTGTTCCGCGCTGAAGATAGAAAACCGTCGTTGTTCCCAAAATGATTCGGGCAGGCGATAAATGGTTTTGTGTCGTAATAAGTCTGTGCGACCGACGGCTCGCTCTCCGAGTGGAGATAAAATCGGTCAGCGCATTAACCACGCCTCCTTGATATTCGGTTGCGGGTCCGAATAGCATGACGTGTCTCCTAAGCGACCGGACCTTTTTACTTTCTGCTGTAAATGACTCATACTAATTGTATTTAGGACGTCTGCAACAGTGCCCAGTTTATCGATAATTGCCATTAATAAAGAAGACATTCTTTTAGAGACCACTCACTTTAGCTCATTCAAGTCACGAGGCTGATACGGTACCTAATTCTTGATAATTACATACATACCTACAATCACGCCAGTATTCCCAAATGGGGTAGGCAGAGCATACGAAACGTAACATAGACAAAACCATGATTACGAGTCATCACAAGTTTCAAATCAAGTACAAAATATTACAGTAATTGTTAATTGATACACAGTTAAACATAATTAATGTTAGATCTTTCAAAAAAAAAATGAATAATTCCATTTTTTACTAAAATATTTTGCATATTTTGAAGTTTTTCATGCAAATTTAAGGCATTTTTCGTGCATATTCGCATGCATATTTCGAGCTTTTTATGTTGCATATAATCCGGTCTTTAATTATGACTATCTCACGCTTCGCAGCCACTTCTAGCATAGTTTTAGGTTTGCAAAGATAGAAGAGGTAGAATAGTGACAGGTTGCTAGCCTGTCGCCTAAAACATACCTAAACCTATTTCCTTAGTCGCCTCACTACATTCACAGAAGAAATGGAGAGCCGTTATTCTATCCCGGCAGCACACGGCAAATCTTGATAATTATTATTAGAGATGGGCCGAGTACTCGTTTGATACTCGGTACTCGGCGTACTCGGCGAGTTTTTTGATACTCGTACTCGGCTCGGTACTCGGTTATTTTGATAACGAGTAACGAGTACTAGACTACTGGCCCATGTTGAAAAAATATGGGTCAACTGAACCACCAGGAGACCTAGCTAGAACAATATAATGGCATAAAATAATAAGATTCAGCACTATGACGGCACTTGTAAGCTGTCCAACTGAATGCAGGTGAGAATTAAAAAGTACAACCCTCGATTATTTCCTCTTGTCAATATTGGCATGTTTTTTGTACGGCGTTGCGAAATAATGTATTGGAAGCAGTATTAAAATAGTATGAAACTGATGCCGTATAAAAATGGTGAGCCACAAAGTCTGATTTCCTTTTCATTTTCCGACAATAGGGATGATGACAGGGTTAAAAATATATCATTCTAATTAGTCCGTAAGTTAGATTACCTATGGAAACAAAAATGAGACACATATTTTTTAGTTTATCAAATCGACAAAAGTACAGATCATCAAACTTCCTGAGCGGGGGCTCGTGACGTCACGTTTGAGTAAAATTGTACTCAAACGTGACATCACGCGAAACTTTTAGGCTCTGTATTATCGTCATTTTTCGTATCGTGTGTCGTGTCAAATAAAAGAAAAAAATATATGTACAGTATTTTTTGGTGATCTATCTGACGGGCTAAATAGGTTTTTTTAGTCATCTACCCAATTCCCAGGGTAAATTTGGTCATTTAATTTTTTATGGCACCAGTTTCATAGTACCTATTTCAATACTGCTTGGCTATGGCGGGGTGAGGGGTGTATCAACGCGAGCCGACGTCTTGACCGGCGCAAACCTGTTTGTACTTGTTTACGCGCGCGAAATACGAATTTGATTGAACCGAGTTACTCGGCCGAGTACTCGGTTGAAAAAAAATTGAACCGAGTAAAACTCGGTACTCGTTACTCGGCAAAAGTGTTACTCGGCGCATCTCTAATTATTATCTTCTTTACGCCCATCTCAGCAAAATATTGTTCTATAATTCGAATTGTGTTCTATAGAACTATAAACATCAGTCAAAAAAAATAACACCTTGCCTAGCAATTACTGGCAGTCGCCTAGCAGCGTTTTTTAGGGTTCCGTACCCAAAGGGTAAAAACGGGACCCTATTACTGAGACTTCGCTGTCTGTCTGTCCGTCTGTCTGTCCGTCCGTCTGTCTGTCACCAGGCTGTATCTCACGAACCGTGAGAGCTAGAGAGTTGAAATTTTCACAGATGATGTAATCCTGTTGCCGCTATAACAACAAATACTAAAATTAAAATAATTATAATAATTAAGGGGGGGCTCCCATACAAAAACCGTGTTTTTTTTGCTATTTTGGATCTATTTAAATAACCGTAACAGGTACATACTTGAAATGCTCACAGAATATTTAATTAAATATTTACTTTAAAAGGAAATAAATAAAATAAAATAAAATTATTATTTAAGGGGGGCTCCCATACAAAAAACGTGTTTTTTTTTTTCTATTTTGGATCTATTTAAATAACTGTAACAGGTAAATACTTGAAATGCTCACAGAATGTTTAATTAAATATCTACTTTAAAAATAAATAATTGAATAAAAATAAAATTTGTATTTAAGGGGGGCTCCCATACAAAAATTCTGATTTTTTTGCAGTTTTTGGTACGGAACCCTTCGTGCGCGAGTCCGACTCGTACTTGGCAGGTTTATGTTATTTATTGTACTATCGAATTTAAAACGTTAATAGAAATAAGTTATAGACGGATGCATTATTCTTGTTTTTGTTTAAACCGCTGAATTTTGCATTTTATTTAAATGAAACCTATTCGAAGAAAAATATTGTATGCAATGTAGTGTAAAAAATTAAAAATCCGTCGTGGTGTCTTTATAGAGTACATACACCTTTGGCTTACACCGTAATTGAAGCCACTTGGGTCTTTGAAGTAACTTCACGTTTCATAAAATCCTATTGTTTTATCAACCTGGATTTGTGTCTCACAGCTAGAGGCCTTTCAATTATCTTAAATAAAAAAGTTTATACGGCCAGCGAAACTGACTAAACGTAACGAACGAAAACCAGTGAAAATGTGGCTCAAGGCCTTAGTTAAAAGCCCACAAAATCATCACGAGTTCGTTTTCATTGTTATTCGGAACAACTGCTGCCAGTGGAATACTGCGTTTACAAAACATCCATCAGCAGTCATTACATCTTACATTTACGATATATACCTTAGCCTGAGAAACGCTCCTTTCATTTATTATTCAATCCCTCTATCTAATCGACTTCATACCTCTCCTGTTTATTGAAGCTATGTTTATTGAAACGCATTTTACCGTTTTCGTACGTTTTTATTACATACCTTTTAAACTTATTTATCGTCAAGTTTAGAAAATTTATCAAAAACTAAGATTGAACTTTTTTTTGCAGTACAAATGCAGCCTCCGCGATTTAGTATGCAGCCGTCATCCTCAAATAGCGTAGTCAGAGAAGGCACAACAAAAATCTTACAGTGTTCAGCAATCGGTAAGTCTTAAAATAAGGAGTTGATTGAAATAATGAGTTCTGAATATGTTTAGACCGGGTCGTTTGTGATCATCCGATAGTAACTGAGATTACCCATACCCTAAGGCCGGCCACATACATACGGAATTCCGTTTCGGAATCTCGAATTGGACTGTCTGAACTAGAGATGCCACGAATATTCGGCAACTATTCGGTATTCGGCCTATTCGGCCACTTTTCTTGGTATTCGGTATTCGGCCGAATATTACGTACTATTCGGCCGAATACCGAATACCAAATCATAGACAAAAATGACACCATTTTACATAAGATTTGTATCTATTACCAAATTACAATACTTTAATAAGTGAAATTTATCAGTGGTAAGTTGTGATGGATAAAAATAATTTTAAACAAAAAAAAACCGACTTCAAATTTGGGCTATACTGAAAGCATTTGTCTAATAATGGGGGTGACCTTCCATGACCAGCAGGCCTCACTAATTACTGAAATTATAATTTCCAGTCTGCAGGTGCATTCAGTATTGAAAGAATTATCCTTTAACTCCTAAGCATTAAGGAGTTGACCTTCCATCATCAGCTCAGTCATATTTTTTTTACTGCCAGACGTAAATACTGGTGTAGCTTTGAAAAATGCACTAAAAACATTACCTGTGCCAATAAAATTTGAGGGTTGCCCTCGATTTCCCTCATATTCCATCACCAGATCAAGATATGCTGGCAATGGGACCACCTGGAAACTATACCCTTTCAAACAAAAAAAAAATTTCCAAATCGGTCCAGGCGTCTTCGAGTAATCAGCGAACACACATAAAAAAAAAATGATGATAAAAAAAAAATAATAAAAAAAAAAATATCCCGACGAATTGAGAACCTCCTCCTTTTTTTGAAGTCGGTTAACAAGCTTTTCAGCATTTAATTTTGCAAACGATTACCCTTTTCATAGTAAGTGACACATGCGTGCCGTGATGTGATATACTTGCAATTGAAGCAAAAAGTCAAATGGCCGCACGCCCCATACCTGCGCACGAGGCAGACATGTTGCAACTGGTCGTATTATCCTTTACGAGCTCGGCAAGCATGTACTTTGTGCCGAATATTCGGCGGCCGAATATTCGGCGCTTCGGCCGACAGCGTTGCCGAATATTCGGTATTCGGTATTCGGCCAAATCACTATTCGTGGCAACTCTAGTCCGAACGCACTAAATCCATACGACATCTATGGACCAGCCACACACATTCGGAAAAATTCCGAACGGAAAGCTTCCGTCTGTATGTGGCGGTCCATAGATTTTGTATGGATTGACTGAGTTCGATTTTCCGATTCGAGATTTCGAAACGGAATTTTTCCGAATGTATGTGGCCGGCCTAAGAAAAAATAACTTAACGCTCTGTTAGTCAAGCCCCTAAAGAGAACTGAATTTGATGTTACATCACTTGTTGTCGATGGTCAAGCAGCGTTGACATTTTCTGGAGTAACGGCAGATTTTGGCCGACCTTCACACGCAATCATCTCTGAGTTTCACACAGACACGTTTATGTGTGGATAAGAGGCGATACGATGATTGTCTTTGAAGCACATTCCTCTCCAAATGTACTACGTTATATTAAAGTTCTGTTTTTATGAACGACCATTTAAAATCGTATCGTAATCACTGGCCAGAAAATGTTTAGGCTTAACACGCACTGCGGTTTTTAAAAAGCGGATCCGCAACCGCAAAAAATGTAACGTATGGCATCCGCTACAAGCGCACGCACTTGCGGTTTTTTCCAGTGACTGATTTTAAAAACGCAACTTGCTACATTTCGATTTGCGGTTTGCAACCGCGCGTTTTTATGTATCCCATACATCGTATATGGCAGCGCCCGCACTGCGGTTCGTAAAAAGCGGTTTTTTCGTCAGTTCGGCTCAGACAGCGGTGCAGTGAGGTGTGTGTCGTGCGATGAATAATGTCGTCGGATTATGTTATTCGCAATAATTTATTAAAACTACCTACTAATTGACATCCTGTAGTACCTAGTTAAAAAATATCTTTGTTTTCTCGTACATAACTGTACATTTTACAAAAAATTCCCCTCAAATATATTTGATCAGTTAGACGATGCACTCAGTAGGTACTTATGTTGGGGAAGACGTTTTCTATTTTTCTTTTATTTCTTAAAACTAAGGCCACAACACATCCTGCTCTGACGGAATCCATTGTCATACTGAACGTGAAATCCGCGAAAAAGCAACCGCAGTGCGAGTGCCTCCGCGGTTCGGCGGTTTCCGCCAAACCGCAACCGCAAGAAAAAATCCGCAGTGCGTGTTAAGCCTTACTCCTGTTTCTGTTTCGCGATGGACTGCTCAACTTTAAAAACAAATAAACAAGAAAATGTTGAGTAATGATTGTATTTAAATATGGTTCTAAAACAATCAAATTAATAGCAACTTTGCACTACTTTTAGATACGCGATTCCAGAAACTTTCAGTGCACCTCTCGTATCGGTTTTGGATCTCTTTGCGAATGTATGAGTAATGTGACATAAAACAGCCATATCGTTTAATTGTGTAGACTTACTGCCGGTCCCAATATTCAATTTATCGACGATTTGGCTTAAGTACTAGATATAAGAAAATACTAGCGATGATGTATAAGCGTTATGTAATTTTCCTATCTATATTAAGGGTTATAATTATTTTTCCTTTAGAACCGTATTAACCGAATCAACCTTATTTCAATTATACGCATATTGCCTTGCAAACTATCATCTTCATATTTAACAACGTCTTATAATATTGCAGGTGTTCCTCAACCTATGTACAGGTGGTTAAAAAATGGTGATCCACTTGGAGACTATTCGTCAGAACTTTTCTATAAAATCCTCAATACTCAAAGGAGCGATGCTGGAGCATATCAATGCATAGCCAAAAACGACGTCGGTGCTATTTTCAGTGAAAAAAATAACATTGTCGTTGCGTGTAAGTCGAGCTCATTTTCATAAGTAACCTTTTATGAATTTTCCATTAATTTGGCTTAATGTTTTGAAGCTATATAACAACGGAGTACTTATAAGTTATAACCCATTACATAAAGTAGTTTACTTGTATCAAAGTAATGGCAAAACTTTCGCCATAGGATTAAGTTAAAGTAAAGTTCTTAAAGTCGAAAAGAAGCAATAAAATGAAACCAGGTGCTCTGAGTGCTTATCGCAATTATAAATTTAATAATTCACCTTGCAGATATGGGCGTTTTCGGAAACATTGAACAAGATGTAGTAGTAACCGAATCTGGTAAAGCTGCAATTCTTGATTTTCCACCAATAGAATCCGACCCACCGCCGTCCGTAGTGTGGCAGGATGAAAACGGTGCACTCCGTTACGATCAAAAGTACGCCCTTACCGACAAACACCAGCTAGTCATTCTATCAGCTTCAAAGGAGGATTCACGACCATACAGGTAAGATCAGAATTAGATACCTTCTTCAAATATCTGTTGTGTTCTGTTCAAGTACAAATCTGTCTTATGATTTGCAATAATAACAACTAAATTTTCCAAAATATTCTGTTCATTTTTCTAAAACGTGAGCTCTCGTTAAGTTCTAATTTAAGACAAAAAACAATAATTTCAGAGTTCGAGCTATAAACACTCAACTAGGAAAGGTTGAGAATAGTCCTTATATCAAGCTGAACGTGTTCGGCGATGACGAGAAAGAAATGCCTCCCGAAATAATAATTAAACCACATGATACCAAAATCACTAAAGGCCAGGAATACACAAACTTATACTGCATAGCTAATGCCAGACCGTTACATGAGCTCGAAACCCTTTGGTTCAAAGATGGCATCTTGATAGATTTAGCAGGTGTCACATATGACTTAAACGACCAATGGAACAGAACATTAAGTTTGATATCCGCGAATTTAACACATACCGGTCAATACACTTGTCAAGCGAGATTAAAAACCGGAGGATTTGCAACTGTCACTGCTTCAGCTACCGTTACAGTAACCGAAAAACCAATTTTTCTAACAAGTCTAAAATCAGAAACTTTTGGCGAATTCGGAAGTACAATAGTTTTAGAATGCAACGTTCAAGGCATTCCTTTACCCGGTATTACTTGGTATAAAGACGCGCAGAAAATTTCAACCGTCGGTGCCGAAGCTGGAGAACCCGACAACGACGACGTGGACGACGGAGGAGGGCGGTACAGGGTCGAAGTGGACCGCTCTCTAGTTATCACTGACCTGAAAATGGAGGACATGGGTATATTTCAATGCATCGCGAGTAACGAAGCGGGTGAATCATCCATATATACTTGGCTGAAGATCAAAAGTAAGTAACAGTAAACTCGATCCACAAAGTGACTACTTTTAGATTAAAGTTAACCCTAACCATTGTGACTGTCGTACAGCTAAAGGAAATATTCGCGTACCGCGCAGTCACATGAAGTTAATAAGAGTGAGGACCGCAGATAAAAAGGCAAAAACGTTCAAATTCGATACTGGCAGTAAGAAAAATTGTAGTCATTCTGCACAATTTTCAAACAGCAATGAGTTTTACAGCACCAAGTGTGATCGCTAATTTTATTTTAAAACTATTTTTCTCGGTTGCGGTGCTGCAATTGTTAGCACTTAATTCATTTTACGTTTATTTCAGTTACCCTTTCGTGTAGCGTAGAAAAAATATGTTTTTTGCATGATTATTTGATTACACTAACCTTTTATAAGAGCATATTTTTGGTAGTTTTATTAACTTTGTTTATATTTGTCTCTATTACGTTGTCGTACCGTACATACTTGTTAAAAGTTGGTACATATAACATAATTGGTTTATTTATGGCATGGCTCAATCACTAAACTTGATCATTTTGATACTTGTTTGCTTCAAGTTGGTCGTTACCGCTTACCTCATTCATTATCTACTTGTATACATTACAAATAAATAGAGAGCAACAACGACAACCGTGACACTCATAAAATGTATCTTGTTTTTAGAAACTGACGATTTTTTTACGTTTAAAACGTTGAAGGTTATACTTGCTATTTATGCAATCCATACAATACAGAATAATACTTTTTAATAAAACAAAACATTTTGTATCAACGGTACCCGCAAACATCTACGGGAACTATGTTGTAGGAAATCCAATCCTAAGATGTAATTTTAACACCAGTTCGAACCATCTGTTATGCATATAAGTAGATAGGTAATCGTTATCGTTATACCTACATATGTACGTAATGTCAGTATATTAGTGAACAGAATAATTGAAGCTTAACGCCTCGGACACCACAAATTGTTTGTATAATAAAATAATAATATTGTTCTAGGTTATGTAATATTACAAATTATTATATTTATATGTACCTACTGTACAAGATGTCCCGGAAAATGGAATCTAGGGAAAGTTCAGTCAAAGAATGAGTGTAGACTACTAAAAATCACATATTCTAGGTATACTTATTTATGTTCAAACCAACTTAAAAACTTTCTTGCTTATCTATTTATGGGGCTTTTATGGGGATATATCAAAATGTTCAGTAAAAACTCACTGATTTTCCATAATAACATGAGGATGCCGTATTTTTTTGCTATAACATTTGTGTGATATTTTCTGCAACTTTAACTTAACTTTAGTGCTCTTTTAATTTCAAAACGAGAAAAAGTTACTTTCTGGGACCTGTATATGTATGTGAATAAATTTTCTTATTTATTTTATTTATTTTTCAAAATTTTGACACAATATTCTGCATGTTAAGTTAATGTTTTTTTGTGATACTAACATAGTATTTATAGGCGTGAATTAATAATGTTGTAGTAGGAATCTCACTTTGTCGCTAGCGTGTGTCTAACGGTAGTGCGTGTGGCTTATAGCGTCCCCGCCAGTAATGCAGACCCCGCCAGCCAACCTTACGGTCCTGGACGGGAAAGATGCCACCATCGCGTGCCGAGCCGTCGGCGCGCCCACCCCTAACGTTACCTGGTATTTCAATGGTACGTATGCAATACACGATATCCAGTTTCTGGCAAATAGTTACACTGACCAAAGAAATCTCAGATGTACTGAAATTTTAACAGATTTTTTGTGCCATTAACATGACATTTACTAACTTGTAAGTAGATTTCTAGACAGCAAATTGAAATGTTTAGTCAGCTTAAATTGATGTAGATGCCGTAGTGTAGGTAATTGAGATTGTGATAAAAACGATGTTAATGTTTATAAATGCACTGTATCTTCTCTTCTCAATTATTATTCTATTGTATTTGTTTACTATTTATATTCTTGTACATATAAAAGAGAAGTTTAAAATACGATTGATATTACACTATTAATGGGACGTATATAGGCTGGTGATGATGATATAATAAAGGCGAAAGTTTTTGAGGTGCGGGAAGCCGACACAGACTACTTTTTATCCCGGATAAATGTATACTTCCTGCTACATTGAAGCGAATTAATTGTAAGCAGACGGAGTCGCGGGCATTGGCTAGTAATTAATATTTAGACATTCCCGTTCATATCAGGTATCTCTAGTAATTTTGTACAAAGTACAAAGGACATCCAGACCACTGAATGTGTGCCGTTTGAAGGAGCACGTTATTTTGCCAGTCAGAATTTTAAAAAGTAACCAATTTACTATTTATGAAATTTGTTATTACAGACTCACTCATCATAAACCTATCCGGAAGACTGCAAGGATTGGAATCAGGTGATCTGCTAATTACAAGTACAACTACGGCCGATAGTGGCAAGTACACTTGCTTGCGTTCCAACGACGCCGGCTCTGTTTCGGGGGAAGCATATCTCACCGTATTAGGTAACAAATAACTATCGCCACAATTCATTCTTCGTTAATTTCATGTTTTACATCGTCAACATAATTTATGCACGTTCAATTCCAGTGAGAACTCAAATTATCGCACCACCGGTTGACACGCGCGTCTTGCTAGGTCACACGGCTACATTACAATGCAAAGTTTCAAATGACCCGAACGTGAAATACAATATTGACTGGTTCCATAACAAACAGTAAGTTCGATTTCCATCCTACATTAATAAAGTCTCTTTAATATTACTTACATGGTGGAAGTGATGTGTCGACTTATCTCGTTTAGATAATCTGCGTCATATTTATGGAGGTTTTTTACTATTTAGACCGATGACAGCTGGTTCCCGGGTGTGGGTATCGGCAGATGGCTCGCTGCAAGTGCAAGCTGTGCGCGCCAGCGACGCCGGCGAGTATTCGTGCGTGGTGACGTCACCGGGTGGCAACCACACGCGTCAGGCCGTGCTCTCCGTCATCGAGCTCCCCTTCGCTCCCACCAATGTCCGCGCGGTCAGATTAGAAGCCACTCCACAACGGGCAATCAACGTTTCCTGGACCCCTGGATTCGACGGCAATTCGCCAATACAAAAATTTATTGTCCAAAGAAGAATTGTACCAGAATTTGGTAAGGGAAATTTTAGACGTTAGCTAATAAAACGGGTAGTTTTCTTTAATTGCATAGTAATCAACTTCGAAATTTGTTCAGGACCTACACCAGATCCTCTGCTAAACTGGGTGACCGAACCGACGAACGTGTCGGCCAATCAGCGCTGGGTTCTCTTAACCAGCCTCAAGGCGGCGACTTCTTATCAGTTCAGAGTTTCGGCTGTGAATACTGTAGGCGAAGGCCCACCCTCTGATCCAACGGAAGTTTTAACTTTGCCACAAGAAGGTAATATAAAAGTTTTATTTTTCAAAAAATTCTGACAGCAAAATTTTATATGTCTAATATTATAATGTCCTCATAGTAACCACAAAATTGCGTCCTCGCTTTGGTCAGCTAACAATGGACTTGTTAATAATTAATTTTACAACTTAGACGAATGCATCACTTAAAATAGCTGACGGGGCCTAACAATAAATCTCACGTTGCACTGTTTGATTCATCATTGGCATTACTGTGCACATCATGTTTAAACATCTTTACGAGTTATCTCAATATCCAAGGTTTGTTAACGACTCACTACAATAAAGTGTTCTCTTTGTGATCAAGCTGCCAGCGACCTTATATGCTGTCAAGGTATGCAGAAATACTTGAAAATTAAGCGATTTGTTTTTTTACAAATGTGTATGTGACTATGTATTAATTTGGTTATTTTTTGATGCGTCCATTATCTTATCAGTTACGTTTCGATTTCATTAAGTATCATAATTTATAGGCTCTCCTACATTTATAGCATGATATTATTTGGACATCTGTGTCATTATTTATGTCTATTTCAACTTGCCCTGTAATTTGCACGATCTTCTTCTAAATATATTTTATTAAATGTCTACGAATTTGCATGTCCAACATGATTTGTCATGTTCAGCAGATGATAATTATACCATTTGATGAAATTAACAAAATGATTATACATATTTGTTAACCTCTTCCAAATTATATTTTCAGCCTGATAATTGTTTGACAAAGCTTTCAAAACTGTTTTCTTGCCTGTACTACTTAGATAGCCCATTCAAAAGGCATGTAACTTTAAATTATTCCTATAACGAAAATTTTGAATTCGCGTAAAAAATTACAGCACCATCGGGTCCTCCTATGGGATTTATGGGTTCGGCTCGCTCGTCTTCGGAAATTATCACCCAGTGGCAACCACCGCTCGAAGAACATCGCAACGGCCACATCCTCGGCTATGTCATCCGCTACCGGTTACGCGGCTACGACAACAGCCCGTGGACCAACCAGAACATCACTAATGAAGCCCAGAGGAACTATCTCATACAAGACTTGATCACTTGGAAAGATTACAATGTGCAAATAGCTGCTTACAACGATAAAGGTGTAGGTGTATTTACCGACAGCTATATAATCAAAACTAAAGAGGGCGTGCCAGAAGCAGCACCCGATAGCGTCCGGTGCGAACCGAATAACTCTACTTCCATCACTGTTTGGTGGACTCCGCCTAACCCACAGAAAATTAATGGAATCAATCAGGTTGGTACAACTTTTACACTTCACTAAAAACCATTTTCTACAAAAAATACAGCAGTATCTAATAAGCATTTAATTCTTTCCAGGGATATAAAATTCAAGCATGGCGATGGGAAGAAAATGAAGCTACTAATATTGAACAAAAACTTGTCAGTGTTCCTCCAAATCTACTAGACCCACTTACGGAACAGACTGCTATAATCGGAGGCCTTGAAAAGTTCACAGATTACAACATTTCAGTCCTATGCTTCACTGAGCCTGGAGACGGGCCTCGAAGCGAGTACGTTCTAATCAGAACTAAAGAAGACAGTAAGTAATCGTGTTTAACGCAACAAATATTTGACATGTAATAAACCAAAAAAGAAAATTAAAAAAAAAAAACTTAATTTTTAGTTCCCGATGAAGTAGCAAATTTACAATTCGACGACGTATCCGATCGTGCTGTAAGAGTGTCTTGGTCTCCGCCCAAAAAGTCAAATGGGATCTTAATAGGATACAAACTGTCCTATCAAGTAAAAGACGACAACGAAACATTCAAAGAAGAAACGCTACCCGCAAATGTCACCAGCATAAGAGTGGAGCATTTACAGGTAATTTACTATGTAGTTGTTTGAAGAACGTATCAAAACAAACTGCTTTTGTCGGTGTTATCGCATTTAATCAGGTGACGAACCACTCGACATCATGAGCTAAATTGTTTTATACTCAATAGGAGCGATTAGGTAATATTTTTAGTTTTGGAATGCATGTCAAACAAACAAACAAATCATATAGTTTTGTTTTATAAATTGTTTGTAGCTGCTTATTTTTACTTTGCAATATTCGATTGCTATTTAACACTTAAACACATATTATTTGGACAGTTTACATATTGCTACTCTAGATGTTCATGGAAGTCTAATCTATGTGTGTTTTGGTAATATCGGAGATTTTGATGTTGATTAAGTTACCTATTAAAATTTTATTGCATTATTCAGTTCAAATTAATATTAAACTAGGTATATCAGGGTGAGCCAAAAACTTACAATATTTGATTATACCCCGACTGTGAATCTGTTGAACCAAAAGCTGACAACTGCCAAGCCATAAAAGAAAGTCACGTGAATAGAACGGTGGTGCGCAGTCCGCATTTGACAGCAGCTGCCGCCGCGGCTCCTAAATGAAGGGCTACGGATTAGCCCGAAACATGTCCGTATGTCCGTGAGTTATCCGTATTTTTCAAGATGAGTTAGTCTCACGGTAGTTTAATGTTCAATCTGTACCTCAATATTATAAAGCTGAAGAGTTTTTTTGAACGCGTTAATCTCAGGAGGTTCGAATTGAAAGTATATTTTTGTGTTGGGTAGACCATTTATCGAGGAAAGCTTTAGGCTATGTAACATCACGCTGCGACTAATAGAGTGAAAAACATTGGAAAATGTGGAAAAAACCTTCCATGCGGACGAAGTCGTGGGCACGGCTAGTATAAATGTCTGCCGTATTTCAGGCGAGCACTCACTACAAGTTCTGGGTGTGCGCGCTGACCGGAGTAGGCGCGGGCGGCGCGCGGGCCGCCTCCATCCAGGGCGTGGAGCCCGTGCTGCCGGCCGCGCCGCGAGGCCTGGCCCTTTCCAACATCGCCGCCTTCTCCGTGCTGCTGCAGTTCACGCCCGGCTTCGACGGGAACTCCTCCATCTCCTTGTGGACTGTTCAGGTGAGCTGTGTTGTGTCACCACTTCAACAATTCAAAACAAAAATAGATCCCCCGATAATAGATATCTTGTGTCGGGTTACAATAGTGACTGTTTTGTCTGTGTCGCGTTTCGTGTGCTGTCTACCCCTTTGAGTACACAGGCGTGATCGTTTGTTTGTAAAAAAATAGATCGTTAATTGTAAACAGTTTTTATAAATCCAATTTTTGACGTGAATGTTTAACGTGACTTGTCGTCATGTTACGTAACGTTACTCTTACGTTAATTTGAATAGTGTAAACAATTACGACATATTCTAGTACTCCGAAATGATGACACACTCACACTGATGATTAAACTCGCTATTCACAGGCTCAAACGGCGCGAAACTCATCATGGATTACAATTTTCGAGCTCAACGCTCCAGATGCCCAGTCCATACTGGTCACAGGCTTGGTTCCGTTTACTACGTATCGACTGCGAATAATTGCCACAAATGTTGTGGGCACGTCACCTCCTTCGGAACCGTGCAAAGAATTCCAAACCATCCAAGCGCCTCCACAGCATCCACCGAGAAACGTGACAGTGCGAGCAGTCAGTGCTAATAATCTGCGTGTTAGATGGATTGTAAGTACACTTACCGATGCAAAAAAAAAAACATTTAAGTTCAAGAATATATTAACTAACATCATAATATTTTTACAGCCTCTTCAACAAAGCGAATGGTATGGGAATCCAAAAGGTTACAACATAACCTACAAGCGGAGCGGCGCTAACGAAACTCTTTTTAGCATCATAGACGATCATACCGCTAATTCACACATACTTTCCAATTTGGAGGAATGGTCGGTGTACGAGATTCAGATGACCGCAATCAATGAGGTCGGAACTTCTACAGAGAGTCCCACCGCTACTGAAAGAACCAGAGAAGCTGGTATGTATTTCTGAAATATTCTTTATTGGTATGTAATAATAATTTATCCTCCGACACGACACTGTTATTAATTATCATTTTTAATTTTTACAGTACCAGCGAGTGGACCCAATGACGTATCGGCCAATGCGACATCATCTACAACAGTTGTGGTCCTTTGGGGCGATATTCCTGCGAAAGATCAAAACGGATTAATTGAGGGCTATAAAGTGTGTTACGCGGCCATCGTACCGCCACCGCGGCCCGACCATCAGAAAGTGGAATGTCAAGCCATACCCTCCAACCAAACTCACACAATCACTCTTACAGAACTCCGCAAATATGTCGTGTACCAAATACAGGTTCTGGGGTACACAAGATTAGGAGACGGGGCTCTGAGTGACCCGCCAGTAACAGTACGAACTTTCGAAGACAGTAAGTTTCTTTATATTTTTACTTCTGTTGATTTGATCAAATTCTTAAAGAGTATACTTATTTATTTTCCCAATTTGCAGCCCCAGGTCCGCCGTCTAATGTGTCTTTCCCCGATGTTACCTTCACGACCGCTCGTATCATCTGGGACATGCCAGAAGATCCGAATGGTGAAATATTGGCATACAAAGTTACATATCATCTCAACAGTACGACACATCACGTTTTCTCCAAAGAATTTCTGCCCTCCGACAGAACTTTCAGGTACCTACATAAAACAACCGAATATTTACCATATATTTTTCAACTTTATTTTTGAAGTAAACGTACTAAAGCACTAAATAATTAAAGCTAGACTAAAAATCGTGTTTTCTTTTTTCATTGTTTTGGTAAATGTAGAAACGTTCAATAGGGATGTCGACTGGGTTAAAAATGCAATTGTATAGTCCTTTAGTCAGATTATGGTAAAATATGAGTCACGTGGTTTTTGGTTTATTTAACATCGACAAAGGTATAGATCATCAAATTCCGGAGTGGGGTTTGTGACGTCACGCCTAAAAATTATACCATATAATGACGTCACGCGAAACTTAACCGCTATATTATCGTATATTTTCTTTTTCAGGTAAAATTAAAAATGCATGTTTAATATTTGATAATATATCTGACGGATTAAGTAGTTTTTTTTAGTCGTCTACCCATATGTATGGGTTTACTCATACTACGCTACATTTTAGGGCGACAGAGCTGGCCCAAGAGAAGTACTATCTGTTCACGGTGACGGCGCAGACGCGCCTGGGGTGGGGCGCCACTGCGCGCGCGCTTGTACTCACGACGGTTAATCGCGCCGCTCCCACTCCGCCCGCAAGGCCCAACGTCTCGCGCTCGCTGCTGCAGCCACACCATATCACCTTCTCGTGGACGCCTGGCAACGATGGCTATGCACCCCTAAGGTAACTCAAGTAAAGATTGAAAAAAAAAAATTCTGTACTGCTGTCGCTTTGTTTAATATTTAATCCTAGAAAACAATCGTTGAACGTTGTTCAAAAAGTTGGAAAAATCAAGTTTGCCACTGTCATTCATTATGACTATGACATTCATTCATGAATTTTAGTTTCTGACCTACGTAATAATCGTGTTCATTTTACCTTGCGAAGTAAAATACGAAAACAGTCCGAAATCAGTTTCGGCGTGATGATGATGAGTTAGTAAGTATTTTGTTCCGTCACCTTTCCTTCGTGCATGCAGAGAAACTGTCGGGTTCGGCTTACTCGACTTAAATAAACAGGAGGGTGACATTTTGGGGCAATAAGCAAAATTAATAGCCATCTATTAATTGGGAGTAGTGCGGTGAAGCGTCTGGAGCTACAAACATACGTACAATCACACCTGTTCCCAAATGCGGTAAAATGATTACTATTTCAGACTTCGCAGCCTTTCAACGTAATTTAAAAACAAATGAAGGAGATATAAGAGTGACAGGTTAGGCTAGTCTGTTGCTCACTTAAATCATACCTAAACCTATTTCCTTAATCGCCGTTTACGACATCCACGGAAGAAATGGAGAGGTTTTATTCTAATCCGACGCCACTCAGAATTAGCTCTTGCTAGGAGCTAGCGTTTAGATTTTTGAAGTAGAAAAATAAATACAGTGGTGGACAGATAATTAGAAACACTCCCTACAATCACGTAAACAACCAACATGAACTAGCGGTAGTAGTAAAACAAACATAAATAAGGCATAATTAATTATGCAGTAATGTAGCCACAACATTAAAATATGTATAAAATGAAAAAAAAAGACAACAGAATTTTATAATTTTGCTATAAAGTTAGTTTATATATTGGTATCTTGAATTTCCCTTACTGGCCGTTTGGACACATAATTAGAAACAGGGTCACAAACATACTTTTTTGTTTTGTATAATTAAAAAAAAACCTTTTTATTTACACTTGTGGTGGCAATTACACATCACCTTCAGGTTGGTCAGCAGTAAATTATGTTCAAAATAGGGAAAAATAAAACTTATAAGGTATAAATTCGCTAAGTAACAATTAGTCCGTGTTTGGACCGAAAGAGGAAATAGAAAAGAGTCGTCGAGCACTTTGAATGCTGTCAGATCCATTGCAAAATACATGGAACTACTGAAAACTAAATTAGAAAGACACACGCAAGGAAAAAAATCCCCAGAGAAGATTCGCTTATCGTATGTCTTGCTAAACAAGCCATGTTCATAGGCTCCAATAAAATTAGAAATGAAAATTTTAAGTCATATGATCCCAGAAACGTGAAGTGAAGACTAGTAGCCAGTCGGTTAGTTGAGGTGAAACTGTTTAGGGGGATTTCCCAAAAGGTACCGGTCCTACAGAACAGTATTAAAGAGAGATGAGATAGTTATTTGCGAAAAAATACAGCAAGTTGACAGTTCAGGAATTGACAAAAAGTTTTACTTTCAGATGAAACTAAAACCAAAATGTTTCCACCATTCTTAACCATACTTTTGTGTATTTATTATTGAAATCATGGTTTGGTAAATGTTTAATGTAGAGTTTTCCGTCAGAATTCACCATATTATTTTTAGTTTCACCTGAAAATAAAACTTTTTATTTAAGTATTAAAATATTGTCCACTTGCTGTATTTTTTCGCAATTCATTATCTCATCTCTATGTTCTTCTGTAGGTACCGGACCTTTCGGGAATTCCCCTCAAACAGTTTCGCTTCAACTAACCGACTGGGTACTAGTCTTCACTTCACGTTTTAGAGGTCATGTCATGTGTAAACCTCATTTCTAATTTCATTGGAGCCCATAAACGGGTCTTGTTCAAGAGAAAATTCCCTTATCGTATAATAACCAAATCTTTTCTGGGCGATGTTTTCCTTGGGCGTGCGTTTCTAATTTGGTTTTCAGTAGTTCCATGTCTTTTGCGATGGTCGATGGCATGAAATACCTTCGTTACGGTGCATCCTAAGTGAGACAATTGTTTTGAATGATCCCTTTCGGTCCAAATGCGGATTTACTATTACTTAGCGAGTTGACGCCTCATAACTTCTATTTTTTTCCCATTTTGAACACAATTTACTGCTGACCAACCTGAAGGTGATGTGCAATTGCCACCACAAGTGTAATAAAAAGGTTTTTTTAATTATACAAAACAAAAAAGTATGTTTGTGACCCTGTTTCTAATTATGTGTCCAAACGGCCAATATCGGAAATTCAAGTTACCAATGTATAAACTAACTTTACAGCAAAATTATAAAATTCTGTTGTCTTTTTTTTTTCATTTTATACATATTTTAATGTTGTGGCTACATTACTGCATAATTAATTATGCCTTATTTATGTTTATTTTACTACTACCGCTAATTCATGTTGGTTGTTTACGTGATTATATGGACTGTTTCTAATTATCTGTCCACCACTGTATAAGTCACGCACTTGCTTGTCTGCCTTTTCATAGTTAAAAAAATCGTCCATCTTCCTTTTGCATTCCAGGTATTACACTGTACAACAGAAAGAGGAAGGGGCGACGTGGCAAACGATACCGGAACGCGTGGACCCTTTCGCGACATCGTACACGGTTGAGGGGCTGAAGCCGTACACGGCATATCAATTCCGCATACGCGCCACCAACGATATTGGGCCGAGTCGGTACAGCAACGCTACCGAGACCGTTCGCACTTTACCTGCTGGTAAGTTTTATTGATGACCTATATTTGTGAGATTAGTTTAGATTAGACGGATAAAGAAATGTGGCTGAAGATGAGTTATGGGCAGCGCTGACGACAGACTATTTGTGCGATCGAGACTGCGGCGCACAAAAAGTCTGCGTGGATTGTATGCATTGTGCACCGGACTTTTTGCATTTTGAATAGTCTGTCGTCTGCGCAAGGTCTTACATATAATGTTTTGTGCTACTGTGCATTGAATAAGTTCTTTGTCTGATTTTCTACAACAGACTGCCTATTGTCTTCTTGTATGTATACATAATTAAGTTGGTACACTATTGCATTAGGTTTACTGTAATGATAATGTATTGTGTTTATAGATAAATAATAGCATGTATTCCTAAATGGGGTAGGCAGAGCACACAAAAAGTTACGTAGACAAAACCATGACTATTTCGTTTTAAGGTCACTTCCAGCATATTTATGGTTTTCAGTTAGCACATATCTATACAGTAACAGGTTGCTAGCCTGTCACCTAAAATTTACCTTAACCTTCCTTAGTCGTCTCTTACGACATCCGCAGAAATAGTAGATTGTGTCACAAGGGAGCAAAATGGCATATTTACGGCGAGGGCGTACATTGAATCCTGAACGAAGCGAAGGATTCTAAAATAGAATCCCGAGCGTAGTGAGGGATTCAAGTGTTAACGCCTAAGATGAAAATAATTTTGCTACCGTGTGACACATACCGCTTTTCACATCACCTATGAGGAAAATAAAAGATATAAAAAATATAAGAAATTTTATTATTAACACTCTTAAAAAATAACATTTATTAACATTTCAATATCTTAACAATTGATTACTTTGGACTTTTTTGGTTGGTGGCCGTCTGAAAACCGTTTTGATAATGTTGATAGTTTTGTGTAGTTTTTGATATCTTCTTTGTGTTAATTGTTGCTTTTAACATGCAGGAAATACTCCATACCGTTGAAGGTTGCATATTTTTCGTCAATTCCTCTAAATAAACTAATTACACAGATTATCAAATGCGATGAACGCCTTTTGATGTCTTTCATTTCAAATAATTGTCGTAAGCGTTGTTATACTTCTCTCTTGATTTTTATTAGGCAGCAAATTATTAACCACTGTATTTGCTTGCACCTTTATAAATTCGGGCGTTAACTGTAATTCTTCACTTTCAGTGCCAGTCATCTTTCTTCTCTTTTGAAACTTTATAAAAAAAGATAATAAAATAACACACTACAAAATTGTTTGTATTTACAATTCAATTCCCGCCATGTTTTTGTTTTGTTTTTTTACAATGACATTACTGTCATTACTGCACCACAGATAACAACATACCCGTTTATCAAATCGATTGTTAGGACTGTCCATTTTATAAAGTATCGATTTTAAAAATAGTTAGTTAGCCGTTTTATAAATTATTTCTTTATAGCCACTAGACTAAAGCACTTTGCTTGTCATTTCATAATATTTAGACATATTATTATAGTATGTAACAAAAAAAAACTAATAAAATATTATGATCGTAATCGATTATTAAAAAATTTAATCGACTATAAATAAATTGTAACCAATTATGTGCATACTATTTTAATATAGCATTGCGTTTATTTTTTATAATGGCAAGCAAATGTCCTTGAACAGAAAAGTGCCACTTTGATCCCTCCTAGCGGGGAAGAAAAGTGCCCGTTCCGAGTAGGTGATGTGAAAAATAATAATAATGATTATGCTGTAACTCTGTCTCATTGTAACCACGTCCACAGCGCCCAGCAAAGCAGTGGAGAAGCTCCACGTGGTGCCCATAACGCCGAGCAGCGTCCGCGTGCAGTGGGCGCCGCTGGCCGAGCAGCACTGGAGCGGCGACGCGCGCACCGGCGGCTACCGCGTGCACTACCAGCCGCTGACCGACTTCCCCACGCCGCTGCACCACACCATGAAGCAGGAGGTGCCGGGGATCAAGGTGAGCGAGTTGCAGAATCATGAGTCCATTCAGGATAACATTACACTTTTAACGGTCAAATCCTCGCACTTTTTTTAAATCGAGGCTTCACCGCAAATAACATTTTGTTATTTTGTCAAAACCGTTTGTTTGATTTCCAGTTTTACTTTTGGATTTCTGAGAATAATTCATATTTTGACGGTTAAAAGTCTAATGTTATCCTGAATAGACCATAGGTAGGCTTATGCCTATGATATAAAAACCTACACGTTGCCATTTGAGCAAAAATTCGGACCTCGAGAATTTCATTTTGCAAGCATAAAGTTACTCTAAGGCCGTTTGTCCACCACCGCAGACACCCGACCGTCAACGAGACTGAGATTATTATGACGTGACGGTGGTCGTGTGTCTATCGCGCCGATATCGGTGGCTCAGTCCTAGACGTGTGTCGTGAGTGGTAGTCGCAAAAACAAAACAAAAACCGGGCGAACGGCGCGGTGCGACGGTAATGTATTGACAAGAACAAATGTTTTGTATTGCCGGCAAATCGGCCCGTTACGCCGAACTACTTTAATTATCAGCGGCCGGGATGACGGTGCTCGGGTGACGGACGTGCGGTGGATACGCAGTTATGGTATAAAGGTACATACATGGTGCTCGTGAGCATTGCGAGGGATTTCAACCACGAATTCCAGAGGCTATAAGAAGTAATAAATGTTATATGAACTTAGTTCGAAACACGATTTTTTTTACTATTATTAAGGCACGTTTATACGACATTAGCAATTATTATGTATGAAAATTATAAAAAAAAGTCGTGTTTCGACCTAAGTTCATATAACATTTATTACTTCTTATAGCCTCTGGAATTCGTGGTTGAAATCTCTCGCAATGCTCACGAGCACCATGTATATCGGTACTTTGGCCCTGCGCTGTCACCTCGTTCTTTGTGACGGTCCGCTGACAACAGTGGTGGACAAACAGCCTAAACCCGCCTGATATTTTGTAGTACAATTTTAGTTTACTCTTAATAGAAGTTTTGGGAAAGCAGAATAGTTTACCACCTACGAGGCAAAACGTACCGAGTAACTATGACAAACTATGGCATCATTGCGACTTACCTGATTGTTCTTTCTCAGAAATGTGTTTTATATAGAAACTATTATCTACTTTATCATTCTGTTGTTGTCACTAGAATCACGGGCAAATAGTAAGGATTTTCGTATTGTGTTATTTTTTAGTTCGGTAACTTTTTGATTGAATGAGTCACCCGTTAGATAAGGATTCAGGGAACTGGGCTGGTTAGACAATCAACAAACGAATCGTTCGTATAATTACTTATACAATACACTGGCAGGTAATAACCAAGCTAAATAAAATCTGTCTCGAGCTGTTCATTTTTGTCTCGCCTACTGTAACCAATAAATAAGGTCAGAAAACCAGTAAATGTAAATCACGTTCACTCATCGAGACTTTCATAAAAAAAAATCTTGCATTATGTGGTCAGTATTTACTGCTTGCTGAATTTCATGAATTTAAGTGAAGGAGAACTATATTAATAGTAGTAATAAATATTGAATTATTTTAAAGTGCATATAGCATATATTTTTGGATCTAATCTAATATTTACATAAATTCAGATATAAGTGTAGATCCAAAATGTATGGAGTAATCTATAAATATTGGTGGTCAGATTATATTACAAGTCGTAGACGAGGATTGATTCGAATCGTGTTTCAAATGCGCCAAACTCGACTCTACGCGCTATCTCACGTATTTGTCATCCGCTATTACCATCCGATCGATGCGATTCGAATCAACTCAAATTCTGATTCGAATCAGCTGTCAAATCAACTCGAGTTATTAGAGTTGGCGAAAATTCGATTCCTAACATCGCTAATTACAATTTAACTATTAATTTCAGAGCGAAGAAGTGGTGCTAACCGACCTGGCGCTCGACCGCAACTACGAGATCAGCGTGTGCGCCGTGAACTCGCAGGGCGCCGGGCCGGGCGGCACGCCGGCCGTCGTGTGGGTCGGCGAGGCCGTGCCCACCGCGCCGCCGCGGGCCGTGACCGCCGAGCCGCGCTCGCCCACCGAGGTGGCGCTCGCCTGGCAGCCGCCGCTGCAGGCGCAGCAGAACGGGGACCTGCTGGGGTACAAGGTGCGTCACACACACTACACCACACTCCGGGCCACACCAGTATACACAATAATTATGAATGCACACAAAATGTTTAGAACCCCTACTTCTGTGACCTTCTAGAGTCTAATCTCCACATTTTTAACTGTTAATTTTAGAGCCCGATTAACGATTCCCTCTTTCTACCAGATTTTCTACCTGATGACCGAGTCTCCTGAGGAGCTGGACCCGACGCGCCGCGCGGAGGAAGAGATCGAGGTCGTCGCTGCCACCGCCACTTCACACTCGCTCGTCTTCCTCGACAAATTCACGCAATACCGCATCCAGGTAACGACACTTCTTAAACGAATTTGAGTTTTAGGCCGGATTCAATTTTACACTAGTCTCGCGTCTCCCAACAAGTAGTCGTAGTATTTTCATCCTTTGTTTTACTTAAAATAAAATGGTATACGAATACTTGATATTGTAGAAATGTAAGGGCGCTTACATACATAAAGAAAAAAGTTTCAGATTTACCTGTTTCTTTATTTAAGTTGGCCTTACACCGGTCGGTACTGACCCCCACGAAACCTGTTTTTTTATGTAAGCACCCTTAGACACAAAAAAGTAAATTTTTCATCTATTTGTCTAGTCCAATGATTCCCAAAGTGGTCCGGGCGGACCCCCAGGGGTCCATAGAAGACTCGATGGGGGTCCACGCTTGTGTTGGTAAAAAATTATGTCTTTAGGAATTTTGTACAAATGTAGCAGCAGAGGGTCCACCGGACCCGATAAAACTTTGAAATGGGTCTAAGAAAAGTTCAGGAACTCCTGTCATAAACAATCGCAACCTGACCGCAGGTGCTAGCGTTCAACCCAGCGGGCGATGGTCCGCGTTCAACCGCAGTCCTCGTCCGCACACACCAAGGCCTGCCGTCGGCGCCGCGGAACATCACCTTCACCGACATCACCATGAACAGCCTCGTCGTGTCGTGGGAGGCGCCGCACCGCCGCAACGGACTCATACAGTCCTACCTCGTTACCTACGAGACCATAGAACAGGATGAACGTGAGTTATGCACACATGCCTACATGACATGATTTTACTCGATGTAAACACAATGTGAATCTGTCGACAACTAACAAAAGTAACAATTCGCTTTTATTTAGGACTCCGTACCCAAAGTATGAAAGTGGAACCCTATTACTGAGACTTCGATGTCCGTCTGTTGCCAGGTTGTGTCTCACGAACCGTGCTGGCTAGACTGTTGCCGTTATAACAACAAATTCAAAAAAGGGGCTCCTAGCTCCCATACAACATTGTGATTTATTTGCAGTTTTTGGTACAGAACCCTTTGAATGCGAGGCCGATGTGGACTTGGCCGGCTTTTTTTATTCTCTAACTTTAGGTCGTTTACAGAACCGATGACAGGTGGTCTTGGAACCCAGTACAGGGTTCTGATAATTCTATATTCATAAATTCCTAGAACACTCAAAACACCAAACTTCGAGGTCGAGCGCCAGTCCAATCCACGTCCTCCGCGTGTTATTTCAGGTGAAACGAGCAAGCAAGTGAAACAAAAAGTAACCGAGCGTCGCCTCCTCGTGGGCGACTTAGGCGAAGAGGTGGAGTACCGCTTCAGCGTGCGCGCGGTGACCATAGGCGCCGGC
>BHDV01001102.1:55116-74784 GCA_005406045.1 Adoxophyes honmai
TACATCTCTCCTGGGCAAATGCTGCCTCCGGGCGAGGACCGTTGTTAGGCTACTACATCGAGGCCAAGAAGAAAGGTAGGCCATTCTCCATTTTGACAAGTCCAACAGGTGACAGGAGACGCTCTAGTTGCGACGCGCTCGGGATAATATACCTGTCACTTTCTCACGTCTTGGATTAGACAGTGACAGGTATAGTCTATCTGGCGTCTTGCTGTGCTAAGCCGGCGGGATCGGCTCGCCGGCCACGCCGCGCCGCCTCGCGCTCGCGCCGCTGCCCGCCGCGCTGCACCTCGCCTGGGCTAACGCCGCCTCTGGGCGAGGACCGTTGCTTGGATATTACATCGAGGCCAAGAAGAAAGGTCGGCCATTCTCCATTTTAACCTACGTTTAGGACAAACTCCTTTTAACAAGCGTCCGTTTAGAATAGTGGTTCCTAACCTTTTCAATGCCCACGCGAACCCACCCATGCGAACAAGTATGGGAATTGAGTTTACCCCTAGCTAATTTAAAATAATTAAAACCACACATATTCAAACACACTATTATTTTGTTTAGTGCTATCTGTTACCCCCCTAGTATTTCCATTTTATCCCTACGGGGGTAAATACCCCCAGGTTAGGAACCACTGGTTTAGAATATATTTTTTTTTTCTTTTATTTGACAGACGAAAAATGACGATAATACAGAGCCTAAAAATTAAAAAATTGTACTGATTTTTACTCAAACGTGACGTCCCGAGCCCCCACTCAGGAAGTTTGATGATCTGTCGATGTTTAATTATTTGATAAACTAAAAAAATATGTGTCTCATTTTTTTACATAATCTAACTTACGGACTAATTAGAATGATATATTTTTAACCCTGTCATCATCCCTATTACTGATCTACACGGTGTATGTAATCGTAAAAAGTACTTAATAAAATGTTTTTTGTTCGGACCAGTAATCAAAATTGACTTTGAATATGGTGTGTGTGGCATAAAAAAAACTTAAAAAGAAATAAAATGTGTTTAATGTTAATATCAGATAGCTTAAGGTTCTTAGTATTGTTACAGTTACATACGATCTCTTAAAATTCAGCTATATTTGATATTTTGTATACGCCAGTAATTGTAATGTGCCCATTCAATACATTTATGAGAGTTTTGTTGAAGCAAAGTAATCAAACAGTATGTTTAATTGTTTCATGATCCCAAAAAAAAAGTTATTTTAACACTTATTTTTTTATTACAAACAAGTATTCTTTTTTTGATGCAGCCAAGGAAACATGGCAAGCCTGTAAGTTTATTAGAAAAACAATTTCGCACAAATTAGTTTTCTTATTTTGCACTTCAATTGTTTTATTCTATCAAAAAAATACTTGCCTAACTACGTGACTAAAGCTACATCACTTCTCATTGCAGATGATAGTCGCTGGGAGACTATAACAAAAACAAGCAACGGTATTTTAGAAGAATTCACGATATCCTACCAAAGCTTGCTGCCTTCGACCGCGTACAATTTCCGAGTGATAGCATACAACATGTACGGGATCAGTAACCCAGCGTACAACGAGAAAGTGATTGTGACGCCGTCGAAGCTTTACCTGGAGTACGGGTACTTGCAGTACCAGCCGTTTTACCGCCGCACCTGGTTCATGGTGGCGCTCTCGGCCGCCTCCGTCATCATCATCATTATGGTCATAGCAATACTCTGTGTGAAGAGCAAGAGTTACAAGTACAAGAGTAAGTTATTGCTGATGCTATTGCTGAATATTTTTAGATTATACGAAGACAGATCCGATACACAGATTTATTAGGTATCTGATGCACAAATATTTACATTATAATTGACAAGCATGAACTGATAGTTTATTAAAAACTAGGAAGTAAACTTGTAATCTTTTAACAAAATCATCACAAACAATTTACTTTAAAGACATTACGTTAGGACTGTTTCCGCCCTCATAGAACCTAAACTTGCTGAAAATATCTCCATAGCCTAACATGAAAGTCAATCTGTTTATGTAACATTTTCCTGTCCCCCGCCTTCCCCCTTTTGGGAACACGCGATATTGATGCCGCGCTCACCCGCAGAAGAAGCACAAAAGACCCTGGAAGAGTCCCTGGCGGGCGAGACGGACGAGCGTGGGTCTCTGGCGCTGGAACTGTACCGGTCGCGGCAGAACTCGGCCGGCAGCGCGGGCGCGCTCGGCACGCTGCGCCGCGGCAAGCCGGCGCCGCCCGGCCGCGCGCCGCCGCGCCCCGCGCCCGCCGCCGTCGCCTACCACAGCGACGAGGAGTCCCTCCGCGCCTACGACGAAAACCCCGACGACTCCTCCCTCACAGAAAAACCCTCCGAGATCAGCTCCTCCGACTCACAGGTGATCACCATCAAAATAAGCGTCGTCTAACTACCCTCACGTGTGACTAAATTTACGTTGTTTCTGCCCCGACTTCACGTTGGACCGTATGGTAAATATTAAACCATTATATCGCTATTTTTTTTCATACACGCTTTATACGGCACTGTTTATAGTAGGTTTGCAACCGTGTACTGCTCTACGAGTGCATCGTTGTTAGATTCACCCGTTTTTGATCTTATCGAATGTAGATTTCGAAAACTGTTATTATGATTCGGATTCGTCTAATTAGTTTTCGCTACTTAGTATTTGTTATGCAGCATTATCTTCTTAGACTATACGTGTCTACTAGCTATTGTTTGATGTTTTAAATATAACCTATAATATGCAAATAAATAAAGTCACGGTACTTCTCATTGTCAATAAAAAAAGTTTTAATTATAAAATTATAAACCTAGAGCATGTAAATGAACACCGCCTATGTGTTGGCAAAAAAGATAAACAAAATTTTCGTAGGCTCACGCGACGAGCCATCTTTGTCCTGTAACACCAGAAGCGCATCGGGTTCAAATATCGCCTGAGATTACGAAATTTCGACATATTACCCAAAAGATAACAGATTTCTTTTTCTCAGAACTCCGAGAGCGACAACGAAAGTGTGAGATCGGAACCTCATTCGTTCGTGAACCACTATGCGAACGTGAACGACACGTTGCGGCAGTCGTGGAAGCGGCAGCGGCCCGTGCGGAACTACTCCAGCTACACGGACTCGGAGCCCGAGGGCTCGGCCGTGGTCAGCCTCAACGGCGGCCAGATCGTCATGAACAACATGGCGCGCTCGCGGGCGCCGCTGCCGGGCTTCTCCTCCTTCGTATGACAGCGGCCCGCCCGCGCGCGCCCGTCGCCCGCCGCCTGCCACATGTAACACCGAGCATGCTGGGACTTATTGACTATTCTCGTTCTCCTGCTTCACATGTCTATCTTTACACATGTGGACCATTGCATTGATACTAGGTGAAATGTGAATTCTGATTGAATTTAATTACGAAATTTCATCAATATTTGTTCATAATCAGCATGAATGAAGTTATGTCAGGAGAATGAAGAATTTCAACAACGACCCAATGCTAACCTATGGAGGTATTAGGTAAAGCATTCATATCTTAAACTGATATTTAATTCTCTGTGTAATGTTTGAATGCTACTCTCGCGTTATCTTGGGACAAATCGCCTTAACGTACACTGCCCATTCCCATATCTTTAACTACTTGTAAGTTACTGTTATTTCCACTGTACATATCAATAATACTAGCTTTACGAAACGTAGTGATTTAATTTGATTATAGGTCCTAGAGAGACGATTTTGATCTTACGTCAAATATTATTGAATTATTGGAATAGTGATGACCAATTTAACTATGTGTAATTATGTTAGTAGAAAAATTTAGAGATCTCGTTATATTCAAAATGTTTTGATCAAAACGTTAATTGTGAAATTATGATATAAAATTGTAGGCAACATTTTAAATTGTTTGCTATCATTCGGAATCCGGCACGTTGATACCTCAAAATATTGGTACTATGTAATTGTGTACAACAATTCAGGGAGATTTGGAAACTATTGCCATAAGAAAGCTTAGCTTTAAAAAGTAAGGTTGACTTGAATTAATTCTTATTGCACCAAGTGTTAGTAAAATAAATAGCGATGCAATTGTTCGTAAGGACCGAGCTAAATACGTTTTATGAAGCCATATTTGTACTTATTAAATATACAATAACTAAATGCAGTTGACATTTCGTCTTACCTTGTATCACCTAAACTATTTATTAATATGAAATATAACTGTGATCTGTTGATGTGCAGTTTTTAATGCTGATAGTAACTTCACAACTATAATAATCCAGCGAGGAATATGATTTATATGATAATAAGTGTTTAACTATTTCGTTGTTGACACAAAAAATATCTGGTTTTGTTTTGTAATTATTGTAATTTCTCTGATGGTGAAGCACATAATTTAATTCATTTGAAAACCCTTCTTTATGCCATGGAAATAATCAAACAGTATTGGTTTAGTTAGTTACTTAAATCTAAGTTCGATTATGAGATATAATTTAGTTTAATTTTTTAACAGTTTTAAAACATATGGAGCAAAGAAATCGACTGATAATTTTAGAGTATAACTGCGATGAATGTAAATAAAATAGTAATACTAAATCATTATAATGTAAGTAAAATGCATGCATTTAAGAACAAGTTAAATGAACTAGGCACAACTTAATTAAAATTAACTGTGATCTATTGTAATATAAATTTTCTTTCGAAAAACTGACTATTAAATGAAATTACTTGTTCATTATTCATTAGATAAGTGCGAGACTCACGTAATTAAGTATGGCAGCATTGTTAGTGATATTTACATACATATATTTAAACTAAGATGCACATCATGTATTCTACTACTTTTTCATTTACAGTAGGAAACTGTTTCAATGACCAAGACTTGACTGACAGTAATTTTTTAGAATCTATTTTTTTATGAATTGCAATCTTATCTTAATCTTTTGTTCTCTATTTTGTATTAAAATCAGTACAGTAGGTGCCATTACTCAGGCAAAGGAACCACAGAACAGAAAATTTGGAATTTTAATTTATAACAATACAGAATGAAAACGTTATATCTTTGTTTTTGTACAACCCTTTCCATAAACGTTTTTGTTAAGTTGGTAAGGTAATCTGGTTAACCAAATTTAGTTGCATGGTCTCGGTGATCTTCAACATTTTGGTCAGCATCTTTGTCAGGATTGACTTCTTTGTGGCTGTGCACAAGAGTTCAGTAAAATACAAAGCCAAAAGATATTTTCATTGAACTGCTTTAGCGCAACCTACGGAGTCTTGTTTTTTGTCTAATTGACAGTTCATTGATCCTCTTTTACTGTAGACCACAATACTCTATACCAGGGGTTCCCAAACTGCGCCGCCGTGAGTCTATTCTTTATCATTATCCGAAACCATTTTCATGTTTATTCCTCTCAACCTAAATACTACCATTATCTGTCCCTATCTGTACTGTATCTTTTTCAAATACCGTCGAATGCTGCAACTTTGCACGAAATATCATGTTTTTCGAACAGATCGGCGATATGCTAAAGGAAGGCCAAATTAAGAGTACCCGAAACCATCGAGCGTATATGACGAGAGTGATGAATGTTAGTGAAGCGAAAGAAGTATGTCAAAATAGAAGCGAATGGCGCTCTGTTGTCTCTGCCTACTCCGCAGGGAATAAAGAGCACGTTTTCTTTCCATATCAATACTCAAGGGCTCATAGTATTTGATATTTTATCCGCAAGAACAAAAGTTACTATTAACATACTAAAAAAATATGCACTTTCTTACTGCAGTTTAATATGGATTTATTCAAAAGTTGTCAGCGTTGCCGCCACAAAAGCTACTAAAATGGGTTGCCAGATAAATAACGGTATTTCTCCTATTATCCAATCATAAAAATACATAGCCGTTTGGTAAATAATAGTAGTTTTTCAAATCAGGCAAAATTGCATCACGTTGGCAATGTTGCAGCGTTCGACGGTACAGTCGACCAAGAAATTGGTCTACCCCCTCAAGATCGATATTCATTTGAACCTCATGAAACAATAAGGTCGATTTCCCCTCGCCATAATATTATGACAGTGACAATGTCAACCAGTGACAATGCGATATCGAATTTGATATTTACCACGAGCTACGGTGAAGGAAAACATCGTGAGGAAACCTGCACACAGCAACGAAGCAATTCAATGTTGTGTGTGAAGTTCCCAATCCGCACTGGGCCCGCGTGGGAACTATAGCCCAAGCCCTCTCATACTGAGAGGAGGCCTGTGCCCTGCAGTGGGACGTATATAGGCTGGATGATGAATGTCAACCTTGTGATAATTTTGATTTCACAGAAACTTTTGTCAAAAGTGGTAGACCACTTTCTTGGTCGACCGTACACACGGTAGGGCGCAGTGACAAAATTTCTAAACTTGTGTTGGTGCATTGGGGGCTGAAAAAGATTGGGAACCCCTGCTCTATACTACTACACAATAAGTGGATTCACAATTCTAAAAGCCTGACAATCAGGAAAATACATAGAAGATCAACAACAAGGAGTATACAGGGTGTCCCAAAGTTATGGGATATGAAGGGGGAAGTACCTTAAATATCGTAGATAGTGTATTTTGCTCAAAGAAGACTTATCTTATTTTTAAAAGTTAGTAATTCTGTATTCATAGATTTTCTAAAAATTACTTGCTACGTCTGGGAATCGAACGAACTTAAATGTAAAAAAAATTATCATACTTTTATCATTTATGATGCCAAAGAGAATAACTAACAATATAAACTCTTCTTTGAGCAAAATACACTATCTACGACATTAAATTTAAGGTACTTCCCCTTCATGTCCCATAACTTTGGGACACCCTGTATATAGAAGGGTAACAAGAAACACAATATAATTAAGCTTACTTTATTACAGAGAATTATTAAAACAATTTTTCACATTTAGCTAACCAATCCTTTGGAGCATACTTTACACTATTTTGCCATTGCTTAAGTATATTAAATGTGGCTGCATCTACAATGGAGAACTCATCTTTGTGGATCCAATTTTTGTATTGAGAAAATATCTTCTTGGATAATGCCTCTTTATTCTTCTCCGTTGTTCTTTCTAAAATATGGCAAGTATCCAGTAGACTCTCCACAACATAATCTTCTGAATCATAAGGTATTACTGATGGGTAGGCAAGCGATAAATAACGAAGTATGTTAACATTTCCAACAATGGGTACTTCCAAAGATGATAGTTTCAGCTCTGGATCAGCTGAAACTGTGACAAAATATTAATGTACAAAGATTTCTCAAGTTCAATCAAGGTGTAATGTTTATAATGTTGGGTTATAATATTTTTTGAAAGCAAAAAAAACCTTAAACTTCTTAGGTTATTTTTTAACTTACCACTTTTGAATATCAGCCTTATATTGATCTTTGAATTGTTTCCAGGCTTAGGAAAAGTTTTTACAAAGGCTTGTATTTTTGGCACTTTTCCATTAGGTACAGATGAGTGAATATGCCAAGAAATATTTACAGGGAGAACCGATTCCTTCAATATCTTTTTGACGAACCATGGTAAGCAATCTGGGCTGTTAACCAGAACTATTTCTTCAGGTAACTCAATCTAAAACAACAATATTTAAAAATTAAAATTTTTATAACTATTCATATTATATTTTTTTACATCACTACATTAATTGTTATCATTTTGTCGACATATATTTATTGTAATAATGTAATTCTGTTTTTAAAATACTTCTTTATCACATTATAAAGTCAGCTATATTCAGAAAAATTTTTGGCCATTTTCATCTCAAATCACATGGAAAAACCAACAACTGCCATTGTAGGTGGCTAAGTTTGTATGCTCCCTGTCAAATTCCAATGGATGTCATTTTGATTGCAACTTTAGCCAACATAGATATATGACAGTCAGACAGACTAACATACCGATGGCAGCAAAGTAAAGACGGACATCTACATTTTTGCAAAAAAAGTTTTTTACAAAAACTCGCTTATTTTAACCATATCTACAAGTCTGCATTAAAATAATTTTAAATTTCCAAATAATTTAGAAAATTTCATACGTAAATGATGACATCTACACACAGTTTAAAAAAAACATCGCTGTAGAAACGGACATTTGAGCTTGACCGCTTTTACTTCGCTACTTTTAAGTGATGACTTAAACGTTAACAAAGTCATCTGCCATTTGTCACGTTGTATTATGTACAGGTTTATGACATAAACACGGATATCTGCCAGTTGTCCGTTTCTGCATTAAAAAAAAATCCACATTTCTTGAACAATTGTGTTTTTTTGCTTGCTTTTATATGGACATTTTCATATTTTTCAAACACTAAACTAGAAAAATGATTTTAAGAATTTAAAAATTAACATTTTTTGTTTTTTGATTCAAGTAGACGTCAGGATTTTTTGTTATTTACATTAAAAATACGTTGATCATGTACTAATAAATAATGAATTTAATAATTTTTCTAGATTAACAAAAGATATTATACAGTCCATTTTAAAACGTAATCGATATGTATGTCAAAACGACAATATTCACGCCGCATGAATGGTGTTGCTGTGTTGGCTGGGGTAAAAAACCAGCCAAGTGCAAATTAGACTCGTGCACAAAGGGTTCCGTATCTATTTGACTAGGTAAAGTAAAGATTAATAATTGCGGTTTATTACTTATTAGAAAAAGATCGTCAAAAACATGTTTGTTGTATCTGAGCCTCCTTAAATTATTATTATTTTATTTTTCAGTATTTGTTGTTGTAGAGACAATTTAAATACATAATCTGTGAAAATTTCAATTGGTTAGCTACCACGATTCTTGAGGTACAGCTTGCGTAATGGAAACCACAAAAACGGCCAAAATATCAGGTTTTTTGCAAGTGATCCGCCCATAATTATTATTATTACATTGATTTCATTATTTTTATTATAATGGCAACATAAATATGGCATGGTGGCATCATCTGTGGAAATTTCAGTAGCGTATCTTTTACAATTCTTGAGATAGATCCTGGAGACTTAAAGACAGACGGACAGTAAAGTCCTAGTAATGGGGTCCCGTTTTTACCCTTTGGGTACGGAACCCTAAAAAAATTATCAACTTAATAAAATTGCGAAGGTGAACAAAAAGTATATCTTAGATTTTAAATCTACTCTGAGATATTAGTAATGTGTATTAACAGTACCAAGAGCACAAGCAAACGGCTTTTTTAAGTCAATGAGAATTTGATAATGCTCAAGGACCCGGGAAAACTTATTGTGAAATTAACCGATTACTATAGCAAAATACAATAAATTAATGTCTTGTGCCAGCAAAATTGAATACCATCAACATACCATGATTTTTACGGAAACAGTAATCATCTTTTAAGTTCCAAATCATTGCATTTTTGATCTATTCTTTTCTATCAAAGATATAAAAATATTGTTGATTTAATTAAGTAAAAAAAAAGTTATCATTATTTGAGGATTACATTTTTTTTAATTTATTTTTGTCTTTAAATGCTAATCTACGTTTAATTAAGTTGATATTTTGTTATTTACCAATGTACCCATAGATACTCATCCAGAATATTGCTTTTAAGCATAACAATTGTAGTAAATGATAAGTAAAACAGAAATAAATTGATTAAGTATTTTAGTACAATGTATTTTACCTGTTTTGGTAACGAAATAAACGAATTTATCTCATTTCAGAGCTAATGATTAGTGGTAAGATGACTCATTTCTAAATATGACTAAAATTTCAAAAACAAAGTAGATAAAGACATCTACAAAAAAATACATAAAAAAGGAATTATGCTTATTATTTGTTACTTAGTTTATCTTTAAATGTTCTTAACAGCTTAATTGCAGATTTAAATCTTAGCTGATTTTATATTTAAAATGGAAAACATGGATTTTATAATTACGACGTACAAACGGACATCAGACAGATGTCTTCGTCTACGTGTAAGTTTTTCTAATGTAAAAAAGGACATCTACAGTTTTTCAGAGAAAAACAAGGATATAGCGTAAAATTTTTTATGCAATCAGTAAAAAACGTTATTTTAATGCAATATGCAAAATTTCATGTTAATCGGTCCATTACTCTCAAAATAGTCACACTTTTTTAGTAATTACGCTCTCCTGTAAAGTTGCGTTTTTGTAGATATCTGTTTTTACTTTGCTGCCATCGATACATTATACCTGTTTTTGCAAATGTGGTAGGGATGGCTTCCAAAATGATACATAGATTATTAACCGCAACCATTTTGCATTTCATCATTGCCAGTTATATGCCTTAATATGTTTTTCTTTGCCCCGTGTGGTGCCGGGTTAGAATAGCACCTCCCCCTTTCTTCCCGTGGGTGTCGTAAGAGTCGACTCTGGGAAAGGGTTAGTGTATTGTGGGCGATGGGCTAGCAACCTGTCACTGCAATATCACGTTTGACCATCTGTTTACCCTGAAATTGCTAAACGTGGCACTGGATTTTCGAATTCACGTGCTCTGCCTACCCCTCTTGGGAATACAGGCGTGAGTATATGTATGTATATGTATGTTTTTCTTTGTCAGTCTTACAACATACACAGAACAAATCGAGATATTATGTACATGTATAAATAGGAACAAGAAAAGTATGATGTAAATTAGAATAAACGTAAAAAAAAAAATACTAGAAGTGACTGCAAGGTGTGAAATAGTTATGATTTTATCTATGTCATGTTTTGTGTGCTCTGCCTAGCCCATTTGGGAACACAGGTGTGATTGTATGTATGCAAGAATAAGTGTCTCAATTGATTTAATAAACTTACAGCTGGTTTCTTTTGAATGATTTTGTTCTCTTTTACACTGCTCACACTACATAATGAGCTTATAGTTTTAATCCTATCATACAGTAAGTCAAGTTTCTTCAGGAGTAAATCTTGCCTTACTTCTAAGTCTGCCATTTCTCCACTTGGAATCTAAAAAATATTGAAAATAAAGACATTAGTGAGGTGAGATGAGATATCTAAGTAACTACAATTTAACCATAGAAAAATTACAATACTTTTTACATTAACACATTCACGACCACGCCTAAAATCAAAACATCTGCGCGGAACCGAGCAGTCTATAGCTAGTACAAAATGAACCCGGCTCCCGGGTTCTCGGTATCTGAGTAATGTTTTGAAGAACCCGGGAGCCGGGTCCTTGGTTCTGAATGTGTTAACCATAAACATGTACAGTTAAACTACAGGTGTACTTTGATGGCATTCACACTATGTATTAGGTACTTAGATTGCGACAAAGTTATTGGTTTAGTCAAACAACTAATTAAATACAATAACGCTAAATGTTACACCACCCTATCCAATGAGTTTCAAGTTTGTATTGTAATATCAGGCATTAACGAATTTTGAGATAACCTGTCTCTATCTGTAAATATGTTAACCTCTTAACCTACACGTAAGCAATGGAAGGATTGAATGTAGATTTATAATATGACTATTGAACTAAACCTTTAGAAACTTCATAACCTGGTTTCTAACATTGATATTGATCTCTTCTTCGGGTGATTCGTTCGAATTATTCGGAAAGTCTGAACTATAAATATTTTTTACGTTATACATGCACTTGGGCAACAGAATTTCACTGTCATGATTAATAATATTTTTCATGTAATACATCCTATTAAGTAAAAGTTTATTACAATGAATTCTAAAATAAAAATTGACTGAACTGACTGGCTGGAACCGAAATTTTACCTAAAAAATGTGTGACAAAATGACAGATGAATCCGTATTCATGGTATTCATCCAAAGCTTTTTTTTTTTTTTGCGTCGGATTCATAACTTTTTTGAGCGAGGCGACTGGGCGTCACTGACGTAAAGTGACGTATTGCTGACGTGCAGTGTTGCCAACTATATTTTTACGAGCCCGCCAGATGAGGCCGTGTAAACCACCAGAACCCACTAAAACTTCTGTAGATGACCCAAAACATGAAAGAATGGCTAAAAAAAAAAACGAACTCACCAGATGCTGACGTGTAAACCACCAGAAACCACTAATTTTTTTTGTAGATAAACCAAAGCATGAAGGCATAAACTAAAAAAACACTGACTTACAGCAGCATTTTAATAGTAATTAATTGTTTGTTGATCTTTACGAACAGGTGAAGCTGATCATAATATGTACTATGATATTAACTACATAAATATGATCAGAATTTTATTAAATGTGTTAGTGGTTAAATTCTTAACTTTCCACTAACCGAAATAATCTATTCCACTAAAAAATCCACTAGCCACTAAAACTAATATTTTCCCGCTAAACCACATGTCTAAACCTTCAGATCTAGTGGAAAATCCACTAAGTTGGCAACACTGCTGACGTACCATGCTGAGCGCAGAAAAGTGTTGCCAACTGTTTTTTTCCACTTATGTAAAGTTCTATTTTCTGACTTCGTTTTTTCCATGTTCTCAAAAATAATATTGTTAGTATGATTAACCATTTTGTAATGAATGTAGTGATTTCAGGGAAGTTATTTGATTCTTGAACTCAATAAAAACACATGACCATTATTTTGTACTGAATGCAACGTGAAAAAAGAGCATTTATTTCAAGAGCTTGAACACATTAAGAAAACAAAATCACACACTTCCTTTTTGAAGTCTTTTTTATTTGAAACTAGATAATAATTCATGGCCAAATTGTATTAGCTCCAAATAATGTAAAAAATATTTTTTAACATTAATAATATTGACAAAAAGCTAAGTATAATAATCGTGTTGCATAAAAATTGTATTGACTCAACATTCTGTCGAAAGAAAATGGCTGCCGGTTCTTTTCACTTCAGTGATAGCTTGCGATTCAATTAATTGTTTGGAGCCGTAAATCGGCTGTTTTTGGTTTTAATTTTTATAAAGTCGAAATTTCAAAGTGTGCTGCAAAAAAAATCGCTCATTAATAGAGATATTAGTGTTTCGTAAAATATAAAATATCCTAAATTATGAAAACGACATGGCGGACTAATAATCGACCAATGAGAAGCCAGCATTGAGCGTTTCAGAATTGCATGTACTCGCATTTCGCGTCATTAGTTTTTGGTGCATTCTTTCCGTATAGAAAATCGAAATCTTTCACCATATCAGTGTTGTAAATTAAGTTTTCTGTTTATCCTGACTTGACTCTTAAAAGTTGTGTGTTGAACGCATTGTGACTTTTAATTTGCGTGAAGCTTTACAAACGGCTGGAATCATGGGTGCGAAGGATTTAGGATGAACTAAAATATTTTATCATCTTGTTTTTGTAAACAAGACTATGTTTTTGCCATACACGTGCGAAACAGTACATAATTGACAGTTAGTGTAAACGATGTCGGGGAGAGGTGCAAAAAAACGCGGGAGACCCCCAAAATCAGGAAATATTGAGAAAAACAGGAAATTTCAATATCATCTATTGAAAAAACCTAAATATTTACAAGCCCCAAACTTGGGAACGGGGTCTCTGGCTAGCACGCCGACTGCGTCTAGAGCGTCTTCCCCACAAGGTAGCGATGTAAGCAGACGTAGTACACGAAAACAACGAGGAGGCAAAACTCATAAGTCCAAAAGAGGAGGTTTGTCTAGTGCATACTCTCGAAGAGGATATAATCCTCAGGCAGCTGATTACCATGAGTCTGAATATCATTATGGTTCCGATTTTGGCGATGATTACAGTGATAGATCTGAGCCCGAGGAAGATCGCGGTAGCGACAGTTCTGAAGCGTCGGCAGAGGGCAATGCCAGCGACAGCGACTTCTCTGTGAGCAGCTACAGCACTACAGGAGGCACTCCTCGAAAGGCTGGCGGCAATGTCCTACGCCCACCGAGTCCAGACCCTCTCTGGCTACAGCAAGAAAGGCAGATCCCTCCACTTGATCTGCCCTCTTCATCTGATGATTTAATTATCCCTCAAAATCTGGTTTTACAAGTTGTTGGTATATATGAAGTACTGCGCCATTTCAGACACTTGGTGAGACTATCTCCATTTCGTGTTGAGGATCTATGTGCAGCTGTAAGTTGTGAAGATCAAAGCAATTTGCTTATTGAAATACACATAATGTTGCTAAAGGCCTTACTTAGAGAAGAAGATGCACAGCAAACCCATTTTGGGCCATTGGACCACAAAGACAGTGTTAATATAACCCTGTTCCTCTTAGATGTAATGACCTGGCCGGAAGTACTGAGGGTTTATATTGAGAGTGATAAATCTTTTGACAAGAATGTTGTCAAGATCGTAAACTCATGTGAATATCCATTTACAAATGTGGAGGACCGATTGGCAGTATTGCAATTCTTGTGCAATCAGTTTTTAATAACAAACCCTGTGAGAGATGATTTACTCAGTGAAGGTAGGTTTTGCTTGTTTTCTATTATGTTTTAAGTCTGTTTAATCAACTATAGAAGCTTTGAATAATTGACTTCGGAAGATGCAACTTATTAGGGTTGGAACCTGATAAAAGTTGGAAAAAAGGAACTTTGGTGTCAGTCAGTCTGTCCGTCTATCAAGCTAGACCCATTTTCAGGGACACATAAATTTACAGAGACCCAAAACCTGTAGGAATTTCTGTAAGAGCAACAATCATTTATTTTGATGTTAAGCAATTTTGTATAACAAGTAAAGTAAACTCCGTGTTTACCCCGTGTGGTGCCGGGTTAGAATAGCACCTCCCCCTTTTTTCCCATGGGTGTCATAAGAGGGAACTCTGGGTAAGGGTTAGTCTATTGTTAGCTAGCAACCTGTCACTACAGTATCATGTTTTACCATCTGATTACCTTGAAATTGTTAATGTGGCACTGGATTTTCGAATTCATGTGCTCTGCCTACCCCTCTTGGGAATACGGGCGTGAGGGTGTGTTTATGTGTGTAGTAAAGTAAAATATTAGAAAAAGAATTTTTTTATTAATATTGCAAAGAAATACTTTTGTGATTATGAACCTGTAGTTGAGATTGATGCCATAATGTCAATGCAATAGGACAACCACAGGAACCAAGGCAAAATTAAATTTAGAAATTGATTATCCACTAGACTTTACAAGCACAATTATTATAACCAGGGGCACCAAATAGGGGAACCTAGTGGATATCTTGGAGTATCGTATTGTCATCTAACTTTTACAAATTTTCACTACAAAATTTCAGCTCAATCAGCAGAACATATATGTTTCAAAATTGAGTTGCATGTTTATACCTAACCAAACCTACATACATACTATTACTTTTACACATACATTGCATGTTAGATTTAAGCTTGTAAAAATACTCCTTTGTTATTTCATTACTTACTTTGCTTACAGTTATTTGCTCAAAAATAAATTAAAACTAATTGACTTAACAACTTGCCTTTTTTGCAGTGCCTATACACTATGATGACCACTGCAGGGTCTGCCATCGGTTAGGAGACCTGCTGTGCTGTGAAACTTGCCCTGCTGTGTATCATTTAGAATGTGTGGATCCCCCTTTAGTTGATGTTCCTTCTGAAGATTGGCAGTGTGCTCTCTGCCGACTACACAAAACTATAGGGGTTACGGACTGTTTACCTGATGCTGAAAAACAAGGCCTACTATGCCGTCATGAACATTTGGGGTTTGATAGGCATGGCAGAAAGTATTGGTTCATTGCGAGGCGTATATTTGTGTAAGTACAGTAAATATTAAAATAATACCTGTTATAACATTTGGTGATGATTGTTCTTTGTTTGGACTTCGAAGATAACATTTAAAAAAAAAACAATAACTGGCTTAATCTTATTATGTCTGTAAACTTTACTTTTGTACTCTTTAGTGAGGCTGAGAATGGTGAGGTTTGGTACTATTCCTCTCAACAACAACTTCAAGAATTAATGGAAGTGCTGGATGCTGATGAAATGGAAACACCACTGGTGCGGGAATTACTGGAGATGAAACAGGAAATTCTTAGACAAATGACCATTACTGAAAAATTGACAAACCAAGCCAAGGGAAACCGCAAATCATATCTTGAAGTAGAAAATGCGAATATCCTTAAGCAAAAGAAATTAAAGCAGGAACAAAGACAGCAAGAACAGAATATAGGACTTAGAATTGAAGATGATAAAGAAACCAATGACTCTACCCTTGTTCCTGATGGGGATGTTGAAAATGAAGTAACAGTCACCACTGAAGATCCAGTAGTGGAATATGATGACAATGACATGAACAATGATGAAGACTTCAAGAGAAATAAAAATAATTCAACTAATAAATTTAAAACACCAACTCAGAAGAAAACTGAAGAAAGTAAGTACTAAGTTGACTTAAAATTTTTCATTAATTAATAAGCTTGTTCACAAAAAAGCCATTACCCAGCAGCAGTGGAACACTATTGTTGAGATCATGATTAATGAATAATTCGTGTTTATTAGTTAAGTTTAAGTATTTAATTTATTTCTGTTCTTTTCAGTTTCTGAGCGTCTTACAAGGTTAAAATCTAATCAAATATCAAATGGGACTTACCTCTTCAAGTTAGGAAATGAAAATCAGTTTAAAAATTATGTTAATCAATACACTACAAATCCCTTGGCCTTAAATAAACCTCAGAGGAATGAAGAAAGAGACAAAAAACGATACATGTCACATAAATTTTCTCTATCCTGTGGACAAGATTTCAAATGGATTGGACTTCTGAATGGTAATATTTATTTTCACATTTTATTTGCTTTCTGTCCACTGTGCAAAATCTGAACTGTGTATAAATTTTCAGCCACTAAGCCATTATTGGTGGCAACACTTCGGCAGACTTTGTTACAACTGGAGTCTAATATAGTTGTACAATTTATGCATCCTAATTGGACATTGCTGAGAAAACCTTGGGTGCAAGCTGTTCAACTGTGTCAAGCACCTAGAGATTTTGCACGAGCCTTATGTGTTCTACAAGTAAGTCATGATAGTTAACAATCATAAGTTCTTCTTGACAGTCTGGGAAGCTTTAATTGCTCATAAAATAAATGTTTGCAGGCTTGTATAAAAAGCGTCGTGTGGTCACCAGCATGGCATGAACAGCTTGGCCATGTCAGACTGATACGAACCACAGCTGTTGAACGTGAGGAACGAAAAAAACTTGATAAGAGAGAAAAAAAAGAAAGAGATGAAGAAGAAGAAAGGAATAGAACAGCTTACAATTTTGTGAAGTACTCTCTTGGTCTTCGTCATCAGGTATAAAATACTTCTTTACTCTTCATTTTTATTGCCCAGTCAAAATGGTTAAAGTAAGTCACTTTCATTTTGGCCTATATAAAATTTCATTTCATGAACAAAAACTTATTTTGGAACCAAATTAAAGTTACATAAAAGATTATAATAATAACAACTGCTCCCTTCTAAACAAAATCAAAAATTATTTAAGTGTAATATTGTTATTTAGGTGTGGAAGCAAAAAGGAGAAGAGTACAGAATTCATGGACAGTGGGGTTGGCTGTGGAACTCCTCAACTCGAAAATTCAAAAAACATATTACAAATTTGAAACCCACTGTGAACCAAGGTCCAGCCAAAATTGCAGTAAGAGTTCGAGAAGGCAGTATTATCAAAGTCCTAGCTGTTGAACCAAAAACCCATGAATATCTGATGTCCAATGAAACTGCCGATAATGATGTAATGGATAAATGTAAGTATTTTCTCCCAAAGCAAACTATCTCTTTTTTATTCTAGCTTCAAAAAAACTTATGTGATTTTTTTTTATTTTATTTTAGTACCACCATCTATGAGAAACCTGAAAATTGAAAAAGACGACGAAGATTTTGAAGAAATTGATGTTGAAAAAGCCCTGAGTTCATCAACCAGACGATATTACCCAAAGATTGCGCGAAAATCGAAACTTGATGATTTCCTTGCGCGACGTACTTATTTAAAGTTTATGGAAGAAAAGAAACTGACCAACTTATTAGCCAATGTCAAGAAAGAGGAATCAGATGTTAAAAGTGAAGATGAAAAGAATATTGACGTTGAAAACGACGAACCGGAACAGGAAGAAGCATCCCTCTGCGCTCCTCCAAATGATGTAAAACAGATTCCTGTAAACACATTAGTCGCCAAAAATATTGATAACTTAAGGGATCAATATGTGAAACTGACACAGGTAACTAAACATTACAAATGTTATTCATTGGGATGTCACAAAATTGATGCCTCACATTTGCTGCAAGGTTCAGGGGTTAAACATAGCTGTTACTCCCCTTCATGTATTAAAAAGGAGAGAATATTAAATGAACTTCTATCTCTGATAAAGGGAAGCAAAATGGTTAACTCCACAAGTACTCTTATAAATTCTAAAGATAATAACAAAATGTCCATTCTGGAGCAATATCTTTTGGGAAAGAGTTCAATCAATACAGTAAGCACAAATGAAAACATTTTGACAGACTTGCTGTCTGCAGTTGCTTGTGCACAAGAATGCGACATGAAAAGCACTGATTGCTTTGTGAAGAGAAAATTCAGTGAAGATTGTGACATGAATATAAAGACTGAAAAGCAAGAAGAATCAAACTCACCTTGTCTTCTCAAAACCGAGAGTACCCTTGAGGAATCGGCTGTACCAGCTGTAGGAAATGAAATGGATATTGATATCACTTGTAATAATAATGACGACAGTGAAGTTGAAATAGGGCCTTTAAAGGAATTAACTGACAGTGATCCTCAAGGTGAAGACGGCCCAGAAACGGTGGAAGACTCTGATCAATCGCGACCGCCCATCCCGAAATTACGAATTACTAGAGGCAGGTCTGCCAAGCCGACGCCAAGTAAAACAAATTTAAACCATAACAATAATAACGCCGCTGATTCCTATAAATGTTCAGTCACACCAGCTAAGGACCACCTACCCAAATATCGAGCTACTGTTAACAGGCGGTTCGGACAGACAAGACCGCTAAAAAGAGAAGACAAACAGATCAAGGAAGAGAAAACGGATAGCGGATTCGTCAGGGTGTACTCTACAGACAATCCAAGTAATAAAGTCTATTTGAAAAGAGTTCAAACTTCTGCTGTAGAAAAGAAAAAGAAACGAACGCCTGTAAAATATCCTCTGTGTTCCACATTCCACACAAGAAGCAAAGCGAAGACAATCATGGTCTTGCCACACCATGAGCTCAAAAGGCTGTGCAGGCAAGCGGGGCTCAATGCCGTGTCTGGATTCAGCCACAGCGCGAAGCCTAATCAAGCGGTCTGGCCTTACCAATGCGCGAGACCTCTTTTCAAAACCTGTTGGCTGTATCGAACGGTGAACCTGCAGTGGCTGGCCAGCGCGGCGCTGCAGCTGCGCGTGATGTGGGCGTGCCTGCGCTGGGACGACATGGCCGCCAAGCCCGCCGCCGCCGACGGCAAGCACCAGCTCACCACCGACACCGAGATCGTGTCGCTGGAGCTGCTCAAGCACCGCCACCAAGGCCAGTTTTCGGAGCGCACTCAGTACCTCAGGCGCCGCGTCGTCATTCCGCTGGAGCTTCCTAAGACCGTTCGCGAAGTCACGTCGATTCGCAGCGGACTACGGAAAAGGAAACGAGCCGAATCTCCGCAGAACACGGAACCGCAGGTAGGCAGGCATTCGTGTCGTGTCGAATCAGCATTACAGCCAATGCGAAATTTCGCCAAATGTTAATAAATGGTCACTCATTCAGGTTTCGGAGGAATGGGTCGACGAGGACAAGCTGGAGCTGTGGGAGGTGCGGCAGTACGGCGAGCGCGCCGAGCG